>QRFJ01000302.1:0-102683 GCA_006176705.1 Cocos nucifera
TATTCTTATTTTTTCGCCACTACTAGTCTGACGATACTTCTCTCTCCATACGGAATCTCATGCGGTCTCGAGCGGTCCGTTATCAGACGGTATGGTCGTCACCATCATTCAAGCTCTGTCTATAAAAAGGACTCTCTAGATATATTTTTTCAAAGCTCTCCTCTCTCCTCTAAAGCTCTAAGCTCACTTCTCTTTTTTGAGCACTTCATTTCTGTTGGCCAGAAGAGCTGACTTGATTGTCGGAGAGTCCTATCAGAGCCACCACCACTGACTCCAAATGAAACTTTATTTTGTAGGTCTCTGACGGCGACCTCGTCTTCCTCAGCTCCAGCTTGATTTGACGTCGATCAGATTCTATACCAATAGAATTGGCGCTAGAGGAAGGACCCTCTGTTCTTGAGATTTTCTTGTTCTTAAAGTAGTGCTCAGCAACGACCTCTCTCTTTCCTCTCCAGAGATGTTCCTTCTTCCTTTCTAGAGTTCTTTTCTGAGAGAAAATGTCTTTCAGGAGAGCTTCAATCCAATGATCAACGACCTCTGCGGTCCGATTCCATCCAGATCCATCTGCTCCCACTTCAGCTTCGGCAACTCAGGTTCCATCGATAGCCGCGGTAGATATGGAGCAGTTCAATCTGCTTATCCAATAGATTTGTGGCCTCATAGAGGCAATGCAGGCCATGCATCGATAGGTCCCGGCACCAGTTTGACCGTTGCAGGATTCTTCGAAGCCCTATGGTCCGATCCAAAAATGGTCGACTTGGGCCACCCAACCTCTGATCTTCGAAAAGGGGAAGCAGAGGATGGAGGGCCCCTACTCGGACCATGACTCGATTTAGGGGGAAGCTTTGCATCCATTCTATCAAAAAATTCTAAAGATCAATGATCGAGAAGATCTCTTGGATTAAAGGCTCTTAGAAATGAGCCGATGAATCGAAGAGCTCCATCACACGATCTCTTGGATTAAAGGCTCTTAGAAATGAGTCGACGAATCAAAGAGCTCCATCACACTCCCTCCTCATACAGTAATGACATTTATACTGATCCTTCTTTTTCATAGAAAATTATGTAGGAATCGATCCCACCGAACTTTAAGCTCCCGCAATTTGAGAGTTACGATGGTACCATCGATCCAGTCGACCATCTGAAAGTCTTTCGGATAATGATGTTGCTCCATGGCATGTCAGATGCTATTTTGTGCCGGGCTTTTCCCTCCACCCTCAAGGAAGCCATTAGAAACTGATACTCGGTGCTTAAGTCGAGTACCATCTTATCATTTGATCAGATGAGTTATCAATTCGCAGTCCACTTCGTTAGCAGTCGATGACCGCACCGAGGTTCAGATTCTCTGATGACCATCAAGCAGAAGGAGAAAAAATTCATCCGAACTTATGTCATCCAATTTAATGCTGCCGCATTGGAGGTCTAAAATCTGGATCAATCAGTCGCCATAGCCGCTCTCAAAGGCAGTCTCTAGAAAAATGAATTAATGTTCTTTCTAGAAAAGAAGTATCCCAGGGACTTTGCTGACATACTAGCTCAGACTGAAGGCTATGTCCGGACTGAAGAAGCCCTCAAGAACAAGGATGATGAAGCCTGTGATGAGCGCAAATTGACGGGCCGGGCAGGTCCATCGAAGAAGAAAAATCGAGTGAAGCTCGGCCATAGTTTTGGACTTCTTTTGGGTGCAAGCAAGTCCGAACTCCCCCCCGAGCTCGGAGGCAGGAAAGCCCCAATGGAAGGGCACGCCGAGGTTCTCCCCAATGAAGATTTCATAACCATGCCCTCCTTAACACTCTTAAAACCTAAGTGCTGATGAAAATCAGGAAGCAACTTTCGAGATCGGAGAGGATGCATTTTCGTCCTAGCAAGCGCAATTCCAACAAATTTTGTCTTTATCATCGTGACCACGGTCACGATATTGAGGAGTGCATTCAACTTCAGGACGAGATCGAAGAGCTCGTCAGATGAGGCAGACTTGGCCAATTCCTATGGAGACGGCTTGAAGGGCAAAAAGATCGATCGAGGGCGTTACTGCAGCCTGAACCATCAAGAGGGGAGGGACCAATAAGAAATCGACCATCTCTCGACATCATCAATACCATCTTGGAAGGACTTCAGCAAGAAGAGGCCAGAGGATCCGAGGGATCGGTGAAGAGATGGAGGATCAAGGAACCCATGATCTTTACCGAGGTGGATGCCTAGGGGGTCCAGTTCCCGCATAATGATGCGATTGTAATCTCTTTGAATATTGTCGACTATGATGTACGTCACATTTTGATGGATAATGGAAGCTCGACCAATGTATTATTTTATGATGCCTTCTCGAAAATGTTCTTATTCGATGACCACTTGGGACCTATGAACTCTCCACTGATAGGATTCACCGGCAATGCCGTACTAGTTGAAGGCATAATAACTTTGGCTGTGACTGTAGAGCAATGCTCGAAACTGGCTAAAGTGCGGATCGATTTTTTAGTCGTGAGGACTCCGTCCGCCTACAATATTATTCTCGGTTGATCTGGTCTAAATGCACTTCGGACGATGATATCAATCTATTATTTAAAGATGAAGTTTTCGACAAATCATGGGATTGGAGAGGTCAGAGGATATCAGGCTCTGGCGAGGCACTGCTACTCAATCGTCCTACATAAGGAAAAGCGGTCCGACCCTTATCTTGTTGATGGACTGGATGTCCGCAACGATCTCATTGAGGAGCAGGACGAGCCTATAGAGGATCTCATCTCTATACCCTTAAATGATGGGAACATAGAGCACGCAGTGCAGATCGGCTCCAACTTGGTAGATGAGGTTCGGGAGCAACTCGTTGTCTTTCTCAGGAGAAACACAGACGTCTTTGCCTGGACTCCAACGGACATGCTGGGAATCAACACCGAGGTTATGGAACATCGGCTGGCCGTTGATCCGAAGCATCGATCGAGCCGGAGCCACCACCATCGACTCTGGATGGGACTTTATTTTGTAGGTCTCCGGCGGCGACCTCGTCTTCCTCAGCTCTAGTTCGATCTGGCGTCGATCAGATTCTGCACTAATAAGTCTTAAACACAACCTTATCCTAATTAGGCACCCAACTGCCTACATACAAATGGTGAGTGTTGCTCATAAAACATGGGGAATATATATGAAATAAATGTAATAGCCTTCGTCCCTTTTCGTGTTCCAATTAAGTGCCCATATCTAAATAGAGAGATAGATATCAGTGGTCAATAGTGTCTGAATATTTACATGAAACAAACAATTATATCATGCATTTGTTAATGAAATAGAGTACATATGTGCTGAGGACTTGAAGAAAAGCAAATTCTAATTCTCCGGTCTTTTTAACGTTGAACCCATTTGTTAATGAATTTCTCATCTCCGACAAGAGGTGATGGCACACCGGTTCTTTTAAGCATGGTTAAGAGATATATATATTTCTAAGTTGGCCATAATTAATTGAAGACCTAAGACACGGTCTGATAGATTTTAAATGCCCAAGAGTATATATCCCTTCCTCCCTCCTTCTCAAGTTTCAAAAGGTAACGTTAAAAGGAACCTTATAAGATCTTCTTGTCCTTCATTGAGCGTAGATGTAGAAAGTTGTAACAGATGCCACTGCATATTTTTAAATCTAACAAGAAGTGAGAGGTCCATTATGCTAATGGAGTGATCATAATGCAACTTGTTTGCCTTTCCTTATTCAGATACCAAAACAGAGAGTAGTTATTAATGCTTCTATATATAAGATAAGCAGTATGAGGTCCCCGATGTTACATGGACTCGGAAGTATGATTTTCTTTAGTCAAACAAAATTGCATTTTGGCATCTACTGTAATGAATCATCTATTATACGTGTTGAACTTTAGTTAATGGCTTTGAGCTTCTTCTTCTTCTTCTTTTCTATTTTCTGTAATCTTTGTTAGAGTTTTCAAGAACTAGGATGGGTAGAAAGCTTGGCCAAATATCGCAATGAGGGCAGGATTACATGTGGATATCTTGTAAAAGCACGGAAGACTTCACTAACTCGGCTAAAGAATAAGGTGCTTGAGAATTTTCTTCTTCTTCCTTTTCTTTCTTTTTTTTTTGGGAAAAAGAATGAGGCACTTTAGTTCCATTTTTTCTAGTTATCTTATATTTCTAGCATCATACTAGCTATATATTGGAATGAGGGAAGGATTAAACATAGACATCTTGCATCAGCATAAAAAACTTTACCGACTCAGCTTGAGGATTTTCATTTCTTTTTGAAAAAGAATGTGGCACTTTAGTTCCATTTTTTTTAATTTTCTTATATCTCGAGCATTGTACTGGCTATTGCCCTTTTGCTCAATTGAACTTCTCAAAAGAGTGACCATAATTCATTAACTGATGATAAGCCATCCCATCTGGCACCATGAGTGCCCTGGAAATGAAAGAAAATTGGTAACAATAATACACTGGTACTTAAAGGTATAGCAGTTGAAATATCTTTTGCATTGGGTTTCTTTCTGTTGTCTATTTTTATGCATTGTAGTGAGTGAAAGCTGGCTCAACACCAACAATTATTGAATTAGGTCTTGTAGCACTCATGGTGGTCCATCTTCACATCTACAAAGGTTACGTCTGGAAGCAGAATAAAGAGGGCACCGAACTCACCTATCGGATTCTTTTCAGCCAAATACACATGGGAGTACTTAAATTAAATAAAACCACTTTGCAGAAAGCAAAATAGGTATTTTAAAAAACCGTACACAACATTTTGCTTCCCAAACTAATTTACCCTACTTATTCTGCTTTGATATATGCTCTTATCTCAAACGAAAAGTAAAAACAGAAGAAGAATAGCAATTGGCCGGTATTAGTTAACACGGTAGATCTATTGAGATCACATTATGTTATTCCTGTTAACTTGCTGCAAATAAGATTCATCAAGACAATAATGACACTGGCAACAGGTCCAGCAAAATAACAGACTATCAACCCAAAATAATGAAAATTGTAACAAAGGCCGACATCAATAGCAATGACGTAGCTAATTACTTATCCATATATAGATATAAATATATCTATAGCTTTAATTCTAAGAGACTTTTCCATTATAACAATTTGGTGTTTATAAATGCTATGTTATTCCATTTTAGCAGACGGATACAGCAAGTCATTTATCTGACACGCTTTTTTTTTTCTTCTGGACGGAATTTTAGGGTCTTTTGTGTGGCATAATTGGCTAGTAATTTCTAAAAAATATGCAAATTAATCGGCTAGTCCTTAGTCATAATATTGTATCTGCTAAAATGTCATGGAAACTTGTGATGTTATACTAAATTGCACCGAAGCTTCATCAAATAAATCCGTAGTACATGGTCGTTTCACCCCTGCCATGGGATACGAGAGAGAGAGAGAGAGAGGTTTGAACTTTAAAGCAATAATACTGGTGGTCATATTATATTAGTAACAACGGAGAGACCAAATACATTTATAGCTTTGAACGCATAATTAAGTAATGTAACCCACGTATGGACCATAGAAACCTAGTGATCAAACCACCACCACACAGTTCATCATGGCTCTCAAAACTTTCCTCCGGTCGTCTCGGGTCCCCAAAAGCTCCAAGTAGACTACACTATCGTCTTTCTCCCACTCAACGACACAAAAAGGCTGAGCGAACACCAAAGGTAGGTTCACCTAAAAAACCAACTCCAAATAAACGTAGGACCATCCATCCCAAGCACCACCAACCAAAACCGAAGGGCCCCTCCTTTGGGTCCCTGTTGGCTTTGTCTAACGGTACGGAAACATGTCAACCGAGGCCATGACGGGCTGGTGGCCGTTCTCGGCCATGAAGCTCCATGGCCTCGTGAAGCCGTCATCATTGGCCCCAAAACCATGGTTAGCACCACCATTAATGTAGCATAGGATCTCATCAAGGGATCGAAGCCTGGTGTTCAGCTCCATCATCTGGGTCCTGAGCACAGAGTTGTCAGCCTCCACACCCAAGTAGCGCTGTGTAAAAAACCAACTCCAAATAAACGTAGGACCATCCATCCCAAGCACCACCAACCAAAACCGAAGGGCCCCTCCTTTGGGTCCCTGTTGGCTTTGTCTAACGGTACGGAAACATGTCAACCGAGGCCATGACGGGCTGGTGGCCGTTCTCGGCCATGAAGCTCCATGGCCTCGTGAAGCAGCCGTCAGTGGCCTCGAGGCCATTCGAGACAAGACCAAATCCAAAACCATGGTTAGCACCACCATTAATGTAGCATAGGATCTCATCAAGGGATCGAAGCCTGGTGTTCAGCTCCATCATCTGGGTCCTGAGCACAGAGTTGTCAGCCTCCACACCCAAGTAGCGCTGTGTTGCGGTGTGGAGAGCAGCGAGGATCTGGCTGTTGTCCTTCCTCAAATGGCCAACTTGGGCCATGAGATCATCCAAATGCTTCTGTTTCCGCATCCGGGACCGCCGCGCTGACTCCCGGTTCGACAGCATTCTCTTCTGCTTTCTCTGGTGCATCAAAGCCTGCAAGTCCTCCTCGGAGCCAGAATTAGGAAGCTGGCTGGATCCGGAAGACGTGCCACTGGAAGAAGCCATTACTATGGCTAATTTATTTACAACGACGGAGAGCTATATATTCAGTAGTTCTTTAGAGATGATGATTCAGGAAAGACTAGATAGAGCTTGGATTTTGGAAAATAGGCAAATTATGAGAATATAAAGAAAGAGATTGTATGTAGATCGATAGATAGATAGCTTATGGACTGATATAGAAATATAGCTCTGATTTCAAAACAAGTTCACGAGAAAACGTAGAACCAGTAGAGGAAGACTACGGAGAAGGATTGAACCAAGTGCATCCGGCGTCGAAGTGAGGAACTTATCATAAAAACCCTGAGAGGAGGATTTCACTTAGGATAGGTAACATCGATAAAAAATATTAATATGAACAGATCCAGCATGTGAAATAGGAGAGAAGAAAATTAAAGAAAAGATAACAGGAGGCAGAAAGGAGAGATTTGTCGGTAAAAAAAAAAAAAAAGGAAAGAAACTCAAACCAAAGATCGGATTTTGGAACCGGAGCCTCAGATTTTCGAGATGGGTTTTCGATTTTGGACCCTAAAAATCCAATCTTTAGAGAAGGTTTCAAGGAAACTCCTTCACAGGCACAAGAACAGGGTCACCTTTGATAAAATGGGGTGAGAAAACAGGGACCTTTCCACCAACCGAAGCAAAGCAGCAGCAAGAAGACCTGATTCGGGGGATGGTTTCTCGATTTTGAATCGAGTAAGCCAGTTCCCGAGAACGGAATCCTAAAAAAAAAAAATATGGGAACAGAGGGCACCGGTAGGGGAAAGAGAGAGAAGGGGAGGGGAGGGAAAGGTAAGGAAACGGTGAACGGTAGAATTGAGAAGAGGAGGGGAAGGTTTCGGGACCGCAAGGGGATGGAATTTATAGAAGAAAAAGGAGGCCAAATAATTATTAAAAATAGCAGGGGGCAAGTGGGGAGGATGGAATCTCCGGTTGATGCGGCATGCGGGATGGAAATGGGATTTGCCACAAGAGTCCAATTCCAGCTGGCGGTCGGGATTCCCATGAGTATTAAATTTCCACAAACAATATCCACACGGGACTTAGCTATCGTTTTTTTTTTTTTTTTTTTTGTAGTCCAGGATATGTGATTGAGTATCAATAAAAAGAATTTTTTATATATTAATATATTATTAATTATTTATTAGATGTATATGATACTAATTTATTATCCATTTGACAGTATAATACTGTTAGGATAAATTTATTATCCTAACGCGAGCAAAATCGAAGACCTCCTTCATAAAGGACGAGACGGGGGGAGAGGCACGGACGACGGTCCGTATGTGCCTCCCATAGCCCGTTAGAAACAGGAGGAGGACCTCGTCCTAACGCGAGCAAAGTCGAAGGCCTCGTTCACCTTAGACGAGATGGGGGGAGACGGACGATGGTCCGCATGTGCCCCACAGCCCGTTAGGAACAGGAGGAGGACCTCGTCCTAACGCGAGCAAAGTCGAAGGCCTCGTTCACCTTAGACGAGATGGAGGAGAGGCTCGACGACGATTCGCATGTGCCCCCATAGCCCGTTAGGAGCAGGAGGAGGACCTCATCCTAACGCGAGCAAAGTCGAAGGTCTCGTTCACCTTAGACGAGACGGGGGGAGACGGACGACGGTCCGCACGTGCCCCCACAGCCCGTTAGGAACAGAAGGAGACCTCATCCTAACGCGAGCAAAGTCGAAGGCCTCATTCACCTTAGACGAGATGGAGGAAGATGGATGACGGTCCGAATGCGCCCCCACAGCCCGTTAGGAATAGGAGGAGAACCTCGTCCTAACGCGAGCAAAGTCGAAGTTAGGAACAGGATGAGAACCTCATCCTAACGCGAGCGCCCGCATCAAACCCGGCCAAAGGAGATAAGATCTCCCCCGAGCGACCGGGCCAACCTGGCTGGAGAGTTTCAACTTCAACCTCGGCCAGAGATAAGATCAGAGACAACCTCGTCCAGAGACCAAATCTCTCCCGAGCGCCCGCATCGACCTCGATCGTAGGAGATAATGTCGCCCCCGAGGAGCTCAACCTCCGACTTCGATCGCAGCGAACGAAGCCTCCCTCAACCTCGGTTGGAGATGGAATCTTCTCCGGGCTTCAACTTTGATATCAACTTTGGCTAGGGATGAGATCTCCCCCGAGCTTCGACCTGGACCAGCACGGGGTTCAGAGGAAGACTTCGGCAATCACCTTTCATGCACTCCCCTCCTTCGAGTTTTGAACTCGGAAGTGGGGGGGCTAGTGTTGCGGATAAACCTCGCTCCCGCCGAAGTCTAGTTCGATGCTCAGTCCGATGCAACCAGTAACCGCAGAAGAACTTCAGCAGATGGATCTTAGCCGAACCCTTACAGCCGGTCGGACTGCTCCCGAGCTCCTTCGGACTCCCAACGGTCGAGCCTCAGCGGTCGTCCCTCGGTCGAACTCTCCAGCGGCCGAGCTCCTTCGAACTCCCAATGGCCGGGCCTCAGCCAAAGTCCTTCAACCGGGCCTCAGCCGAGCTCCTTTGGACTTCTCAACGGTCGAACTCCTCAGCGGTTGTCCCTCGATCGAACTTCTAGCGACCGAGCTCCTTCCGAACTTCTAGCGATCGAGCTCCTTCCGAACTCCCAACGGTCGAACCCTAGCCGCATCCCTCCAAGCTTCCCCTTCGGATGAACTTCTTCAAGAGCCGGACTCCTCCTTGACACCCCCTTCAGTAGGCCAAGCTCCTACCGAACTCCTCAGCGATCGAGCCTTAGCCGCGTACCTCCAGCCAGACGCCCATGAGAGCCGAACTCCTTCTAAGCTTTCTCTTCAGGAGCCCGAACTCCTCTGGAATGGGCACACGACGAAGGCCTTCAACTCTTCATTCGGCTGGCTGCACAACCATCACCATCAACCCACCGCATACGGTGCCTTCCCGAGAGACTGACTTCACCAAATCTCGAGCGGCCCACCAGCATGCGGCTGCGGCTGTCACCATCAATCCACCGCGTACGGCACTTTTTCGAGAGACTGACTCCGCCGAACCTCGAGCGGCCCGCCAGCACGCGGCTGCAGCCATCACCATCAAGCTCCACTATAAAAGGGACTCTCCAGATACGCTAATATCTTTGATCTCTAGGCTCTCCTCTTCTCCTCTAAGCTCCGAAACTCATTTCGAGCACTCCATTCCTGTTGGCCAGAGCTAACTTGATCGTCGGAGGGTCCTGCCGGAGCCACCCCCCACCGACGCCGGATGGGACTTAATTTTGTAGGTCTCCGATGGCGACCTCATCGTCCTCCACTCCAGCGAACTCCGACGATGATCAGTTTTTGCGTCAACAGATTGGCGCTAGAAAGAGGGCACTGAACCTTCGATTTCTCTCTTAAAGGAAGCTGAGGTTCTCTTGTTCTTAAAGGAGTGCTCGGCGACGATTTCTCTCTTCCTACTCTAGAGATCTCTCTCCTTCCTCTTACGAATTTCTTCCCAAAAAAAAGATGCCCCTAGGAGAGCCTTGACCCGGCGATCGACAGCCTCTGCGGCCCGATCTCGTTCGGACCCATTCGCTCCCGCTCCAGCCCCGACGACTCGGGCTCGCTCTGTAGCCACGGTGGATGCGGAGCAGTTTAACCTACTCGTCCAGCAGGTTCATGGTCTTACGGAGGTAGTGCAGACGGTGCAGGCCCTACACCAGCAGGCTCCAGTACCAGCTCAATCGGCACGGGATTTTTCAGAGCCGTGTGGTCCAGTCTAGGGGCAACCGACATGGGCTACTCGACCTCCCATCCCTAGAAGAGGAAGGCAACGGAGGAAGAGCCCCTGCTCAGATCGTGGCTCGACCCAGGGTGAAGCTTCGCACCCATTCGACAAGAAGACCTTGGAGATCAGAGACCGCGAAGATCTCTTGGATCAAAGGCTCCTAGAAATGAGCCGACGAATCGAAGAACTCCATCACACTCCCTCCTCAAGCCGTAATGACATCTGCACTGACCCTCCTTTTTCATAGAAAATCATGCAGGAATCGGTCCCGCCGAACTTTAGGCTCCCGCAGTTCGAAAGCTACGATGGGACTACCGATCCGATCGACCATCTGAAAGCCTTTCGGACAATGATGCTGCTCCATGGCATGCCAGACGCTATCTTATGCCGGACTTTTCCCTCTATCCTTAAAGGGACCGCTAGGAACTAGTATTCGGCGCTCAAGCCGAGTACCATCTTATCGTTTGATCAGATGAGTCAACAGTTCGTGGCCTACTTTGTCAGTAGTCGGCGTCCGCGTCGAGGTTCGGATTTCTTAATGACCATCAGGCAGAAGAAGGGGAAATCCATCCGGACTTACGTCATCCGGTTTAATACTGCTGCACTGAAAGTCCGGAACCTGGACCAGTCAGTTGCCATGGCCACTCTCAAGGGTGGCCTTAGGAAGAACGACCTATTATTCTCCTTGAAAAAAAAGTATCCCAAGGACTTTGCCGACATACTGGCTTGGACCGAAAGTTATGCCCGGGCAGAAGAGGCCTTCGAGGCTCAGAACGACGAAGTCGGTGGTAGGCGACGAATCGACGGGCCAGGCATGCCCACCGAAGAAAGGAAGCAGACTGAAGCTCGACCGCATTTTCGGACTCCCCCGGATCATGGGCGAGCCCGAACTCCCCCTCAAGCTCAAAAGCGGAGAAGCCCTGATGGAAGGGCACGCCGTGGTTCCCTCCAGCGCCGAAGTTTCCTCCGACGATGATGATTTCACAATTACGCTCCCCTTAATGCCTCGAAGACTCAAGTGCTGATGGAGATCCGGGAGCGACTTTCAAGATCGAAGAAAATGCGTTCTCATCCTGGCAAATGCAATCCCAATAAGTTCTGCCTTTACCACCATGACCACGGTCATGACACTGAGGAGTGCATCCAACTCCCGGACGAGATCGAAGAGCTCATCAAGCGAGGCAGACTTAGCCGATTTCTACGAAGGCGGCCTGAGGAGAATGAAGATCGATCGAGATCGTCACCCGAGGTGGAGAAAACCAGCAAGAAGATTGGCCACCCCTTGGCGTCATCAATACTATCTTAGGGGGACCTCAGCAAGGGGAGCCTAGTGGATCCGGAGGATCGATGAAGAGGCGGAGGATCGTGGAGCCCGTGACCTTCACCGAGGAGGACAGTCAGAGAATCCAATTTCCGTACAACGACGCGATTGTAATTTTTTTAAATATTGCTAACTACGATGTATGCCACGTCCTGGTAGATAATGGAAGCTCGATTGATGTGTTGTTTTACGATGCTTTCTCAAAAATGTCCTTGCCCGACGATCGCTTGGGGCCGACGAATTCTCCGCTGGTAGGATTTGCTGGCAACACCATACCAGTCGAAGGCATGATAACATTGACCATAGCGGTAGGGCAGTGCCCGAAGCTAGCCAAAGCTCGGGTCGACTTCTTGGTCGTGAGGACCCCATCCGCCTATAACGCGATCCTCGACCGACCTGGTCTAAATGCACTCCGAGCGGTAATATCAACCTATTATTTGAAGATGAAGTTCCCGACGAGTCACAGGGTCGGAGAAGTCAGAGGAAACTAGGCCCTGGCGAGATATTGCTACTCGATCGCCCTGCATAAGGGAGATCAGTTCGACCCTTATCTTGTTGACGGATTAGACATCCGCAATGATCTCACTGAGGAGCGGGGCGAGCCTGCGGAGGACCTCATCTCTGTGCCCTTGAATGACGGAAACCCGGAGCACGTGGTGTAGATCGGCTCCAACTTGGCGGCCGAGGTTTGGGAGTAGCTCGTTGCTTTCCTCAGGAGAAACGCGGACGTCTTCGCCTGGACCCCGACGGATATGCCGAGGATCGACACCGAGGTTATGGAACATCGGTTGGCCGTCGACCCAAGGAATCGGTCGATAAGAGAAAAGCTGCGCCACCATGCCCCGGAGAGGCAGAGAGCAATCGCTGAAGAAGTAGGCAAGCTCCTCAAAGTCGGACTCATCCAGAAGGTTAGCTATCTGACCTGGGTCTCGAATGTGATTTTTGTCAAGAAAGCAAATAACAAGTGGAGGATGTGCATCGACTTCAAGAAGCTGAATAAGGTTTGCCCGAAGGACAGCTACCCCCTGCCTAGGATCGACCAGTTGGTGGACGCAACCTCGGGCCACGAGCTCCTCACCTTCATGGATGCCTTTTCTGGTTACAACCAGATATGCATGACGCCCGAGGACGAAGAAAAGACCGCCTTCATTATGGATCGAGGTCTTTATTGCTATAGGGTCATGCCTTTTGGACTCAAGAATGCGGGGGCAATATACCAGCGTTTGGTTAATAAGATCTTTAAGGAGCAGATCGGCCGTAACATGGAGGTATACGTAGATGATATGCTCGTCAAAAGCCGAGCTTCAACAGACCACTTGGCCGACCTTGAGGAGACCTTCAGTGCACTCAGGAAGCACAAGATGAAGCTGAACCCAGCCAAGTGCACCTTCGGCGTGACCTCTGGAAAGTTTCTGGGGTTCATGGTATCAAGATGAGGAATCGAAGCAAACCTCGAGAAAATCCAAGCCATTCGAAAAATGATCACTCCGAGGATGATCAAGGAGGTTCAGCGCCTGACCGAAAAAGTGGCATCCCTAAGTCGCTTCATGTCAAGATCGGTCGAACGATGCATGCCCTTCTTCCACGTTCTCAGGCGACCAAAGGACTTCTCCTGGACGACGGAGTGCCAACAAGCATTCGATGAGCTCAAAAGCTACCTCGGCTCGACCCACTGCTGGCAAAACCTAAACCCGGGGAAGAATTATTTCTGTATCTAGCTGTCTCCTCAGTGGCCCTGGCGGCGATGCTGGTCAAGGAAGAAGCGAAGGCGCAACGATCGATCTACTACATCAGCCGAGTCCTGAGGGATGCGGAGACTAGGTACTCTAGATTGAAAAAACAATTTACTCTCTCCTAATTGCCGTCAGGTGGCTCCGACCTTATTTTCAGGAGCATACTGTAACGGTCCTCACGGACCAACCGATAAAAGAAGTCCTTCACCGGGCAAACGCTTTTGGAAGAATCACAAAGTGGGCGATCGAACTCACGGAGTTCGATATCAACTATCGGCCCAGGCCGTTAATCAAGGCCCAGATACTGGCGGATTTCATGCTGGAATGCACCATTCCGGTCGAAGCCGAGCTTGGGCCAACCAAGACCAACACCAAAGCAAGACCGGGCCTAGACGAAGCCGAGCTACCGTGGCCGGACCTCCCCGAGGAAAGCGCCGACCTCCTCGAAGGCTCCTGGGCCCTGCACGTGGATGGCTCATCCAACTCCGCTGGAGTTGGTGCCGGGCTGGTCCTGGTCAGCCCCAAAGGAGTCATCGCCGAGTATGCGCTACGCTTCGAGTTTCCTGTGACCAACAATGGGGCCGAATATGAAGCGCTGATCGCCAGATTAAAGATAGCGAGGGAATTAAAGGTAGATCGGCTTCAAGTCTATAGCGATTCTCAACTGGTGGTCGACCAAGTCAGTGGCAGTTACGAGGCACGGGAGGAAAGCATGGTGAGATACCTCAGGAAGGTGAGGGATTTAACTCCGACCTTCGACAGCTTCGGCATTCAACATATTCCGAGGGCGAAAAATACAAAAGCCGATCTTCTCTCCAGATTGGCCACCTCTGCCCCGTCCGAACTGTCTAGAGGAGTATTTCTGGAGACTCTGAAGTATCCGACCCTGGAGGAGCCTCAGATCGTCCTACAGACGGAATTTGAGCCAAGCTGGATCGACCCGCTGGTCGTCTACCTCAGGGAGGGGATCCTTCCTCATGGTCCGAAAGAAGCTCGGAAGCTCAGAAATCAGGCCTCCCGCTACGTCCTATACGAAGGCAGGTTGTATAAGAGGTCGTACTCCCTTCCGTTACTAAGATGTCTCCGACCTTTGGAGGCTGCCCTCACACTACGGGATGTGCACGAAGGGCTCTACGGAAGTCACGTAGGAGCCAGGTCCCTATCGAAAAAACTGCTCCGGCAGGGGTACTACTGGCCGATCTTGTTTCACGATTCCATGGAATACGTAAAGAGGAGTGACCGTTGTCAGAAGAACACCAGCATACAGAGGCAGCCAGCATCCGAACTCACTCCGCTCAGCTCACCTTGGCCATTTGCGCAGTGGGGGATGGATATGCTCGGCCTCTTCACAACGGCGTTTGGGCAGCGGAAGTTCCTCTTGATCGCGATCGACTACTTCACCAAGTGGGTCGAAGCCGAACCACTCGCGAAGATTACCGAGGCTAAGGTGCAGGACTTCGTCTGGAGGTCACTAGTTTGCCGGTTCGGTCTACCCCGAACCCTCATAACTGACAATGGGCGGCAGTTCACCGAGGCGAGGTTCACTGAGTTCTGCGAAGGACTAAACATCTTCCATCGCTTCACATCGGTGGCTCACCCGCAGGCCAATGGTGAAGCTGAGATAACCAATCGGACCCTGCTACAAGGAATCAAAGCGAGACTCGATAGGGCAAAAGAGGCCTGGGTGGACAAACTCTACCACGTCCTTTGGGCATACCAGACTACCCAGAGGATGCCAACCGGAGAAACGTCCTTCGCCTTGGCCTTCGGTACTGAAGCAGTTATCCCAGTCGAGCTTAAGCTCCTATCTGCGCGAGTCGTGGGCTTCAACGAGCGGCACAACCCCCAGGACCTCAGAGTCAACCTTGACCTTCTAGAAGAAAAGAGGGAGGAAGCCCACGTCCGGATGGCAGCCTACAAACAGAAGGTGGCTCGGTACTACAACTCTAGGGTTAAAAACAAGATGTTCAGAGTGGGGGACTTGGTGCTGCGGTGAGCCGCTGTCGCTCAGCCTCAAAATCGAGGGAAGCTCACCCCAAACTGGGAAGGCCCGTACGAGGTGACGGAGGTCGTCCGACCTAGAACTTATCGCCTGAAGGAACTCAGAGGGATAATGCTTCCCCGACCATGGAATTCGAAAAATTTGAGGATGTACTATCAGTAGATTCCCTTTAAAAAAAAAAAAAACTTCTTTGCTCTGCATTATCGATTTCTGGCAATAAAGAACAGGAAAGGAACGAGCAAAAGTAGCCCGTTAGAAACAAGAGGAGGACCTCGTCCTAACGCAAGCAAAGTCGAAGGCCTCGTTCACCTTAGACGAGATGGGGGAAGAGGCTCGGACGATGGTCCGCATGTGCCCCCACAGCCCGTTAGGAACAGGAGGAGGACCTCGTCCTAACGCGAGCAAAGTCGAAGGCCTCGTTCACCTTAGACGAGATGGGGGGAGAGGCTCGGACGATGGTCCGCATGTGCCCCCACAGCCCGTTAGGAATAGGAGGAGGACCTCTTCCTAACGCGAGCAAAGTCGAAGGCCTCGTTCACCTTAGACGAGATGGGGGGAGACGGACGATGGTCTGCATGTGCCTCCATAGCCCATTAGGAACAGGAGGAGGACCTCATCCTAACGCGAGCAAAGTCGAAGGCCTCGTTCACCTTAGACGAGATGGAGGAGAGGCTCGGACGATGGTCCGCATGTGCCCCCATAGCCCGTTAGGAAGCAGGAGGAGGATCTCATCCTAATGCGAGCAAAGTCGAAGGCCTCGTTCACCTTAGACAAGATGGGGGGAGACGGACGACGGTCCACACGTGCCCCCACAGCTCGTTAGGAACAGAAGGAGGACCTCATCGTAATGCGAGCAAAGTCGAAGGCCTCATTCACCTTAGATGAGATGGAGGAAGACGGACGATGGTCCGAATGCGCCCCCACAGTCCGTTAGGAATAGGAGGAGAACCTCGTCCTAACGCGAGCAAAGTCGAAGTTAGGAACAGGATGAGAACCTCGTCCTAACGCGAGCGCCCGCATCAAACTCGACCAAAGGAGATAAGATCTCCCCCGAGCGATCGGGCCAACCTCGGCTGGAGAGTTTCAACTTCAACCTCGGCCAGAAATAAGATCAGAGACAACCTCATCCAGAGATCAAATCTCTCCCGAGCGCCCGCATCGACCTCGGTCGTAGGAGACAATATCGCCCCCGAGGAGCTCAACCTCCAACTTCGATCGCAGCGAACGAAGCCTCCCTCAACCTCGGTTGGAGATGGGATCTTTCCTGGGCTTCAACTTCGATATCAACTTTGGTTGGGGATGAGATCTCCCCCAAGCTTCGACCTGGACCAGCACGGGGTTCAGAGGAAGACTTCGGCAGTCGCCTTTCCTGCACTCCCCTCCTTCGAGTTTCGAACTCGGGAGTGGGGGGGCTAGTGTTGGGGATAAACCCCGCTCTCGCCGAAATCTAGTTCGATGCTCAGTCCGATGCAACCAATAATCGTAGAAGAACTTCAGCAAATGGATCTTAGCCGAACCCTTACAGCCGGTCGGACTGCTCCCAAGCTCCTTCGGACTCCCAACGGTCGGGCCTCAGCGGTCGTCCCTCGGCCGAACTCTCCAGCGGCCGAGCTCCTTCGAACTCCCAACGGCCGGGCCTCAGCCAAAGTCCTTCAACCGGGCCTCAGTCGAGCTTCTTCGGACTTCTCAGCGGTCGTCCCTCGATCGAACTTCTAGCGACTGAGCTTCTTCCGAACTTCTAACGACCGAGCTCCTTCCGAACTCCCAGCGGCCTAACCCTAGCCGCATCCCTCCAAGCTTCCCCTTCGGACGGACTTCTTCAAGAGCCGGACTCCTCCTTGACACCCCCTTCGGTAGGCCAAGCTCCTACCAAACTCCGCAGCGGTCGAGCCTTAGCCGTGTACCTCCAGCCAGACGCCCATGGGAGCCGAACTCCTTCTAAGCTTTCTCTTCAGGAGCCCGAACTTCTCTGGAATGGGCACACGACGAAGGCCTTCAACCCTTCATTCGGCTGGCTGCACAGCCATCACCATCAACCCACCGCATACGGTGCCTCCCCGAGAGACTGACTCCATCGAACCTCGAGCGGCCCGCCAGCATGCGGCCGCGGCTGTCACCATCAATCTGCCGCGTACGGCACTTCCCCGAGAGACTGACTCCGTCGAACCTCGAGCGGCCCGCCAGCACGCGGCTACAGCTATCATCATCAAGCTCCGCTATAAAAGGGACCCTCCAGATACGCTAATCTCTCTGATCTCTAAGCTCTCATCTTCTCCTCTAAGCTCCGGAACTCATTCCGAGCACTCCATTCCTGTTGGCCAGAGCTAATTTGATCGTCGGATATCCTATCGGAGCTATCCCCCATCGGCTCCGGATGGGACTTGATTTTGCAGGTCTCCAGTAGCGACCTCATCGGCCTTCACTCCAGTGGACTCCGACGATGATTACTTTCTGCGACAACAATAATAATATCCATGCATCATGAGCTATATTTCTAGGATAACCAGTGATAGTCAATTGAGTATCTTGTTGACATCTTTTATTCTATCAAAATATTCTCAGAATATCCTTATGGATGGGATGTATTTACTCCACGATGATCCAATATTACAAAAAAAAAAGTTCATCTACCACCCGTGAGGGTCCACCAAGACGAGTCCAAATGCAATGTATCCTTTTATTCTCTTTCCTTTTTAAAAAGTAATTAATATTCTTTTCTAATTTAAGGGTATTTTGGCGTGATGTGCGGCTAGATGGTGGGGGTAGGATAAGGTCCTGCCATGCTATTTCCACCAAGTTGGATACCCGACGTCTGTCCACATTCAAAGCCTCCTGCCAAATTTAGCGTCATAGGGCGAAGGTTTGGGACCATCCGACGGGAATGGCTTTTGGTAAGGACCGCACCCAAGACCGCTCGAAAGAAAGCATCTCGAATTAAGGTAATAACTTCTAAGCTTTTTTTTAAAAAAAAAAAAAATTGAGTGGAAAAAATGAACAAGTAATGCCAAAATTTGATCACTCTTTAGCATATATAACTAAAAATTTTACCTGCTAGTTTCTCAACTTTGGATCAATCTTGAGCAGCATTGCTCCAATAAATTAAATCCATTTGTATTTTAAATTTTTTTGGCTGTGAATACACAACAATCACTATATTTTTTTTTCCTTGGTACAAGGGAAATAATCTGTCACCATGATTCCAAACATACGAATTAAGATCACTCGCATTCTATATTACCCAACGCGTATGTGACGCTGAGTGCTCATCGACTCAAAGATTCGAGACATGTAGTACAAAATCACCACATAAATCCAATATCTTAGAGGTGGTGCATGCGAAAATTCAGAGACTTTCATCTGTAAAACTGTACTAAAATGTACAAGTCATAAATCTAAAATTGACCGAGAGGCATACTCATTTGAGTTGCTAGATAGATTTTGGCATGTGCGACGTACGTGAGTCCTTGCCATGGTTGCATGGAGCCTTGATACCTGACAACCAGCAAAAAATAAACATGGAGTCTCGTGAATGCTCTGGAGTTTGCTTTAATTAATAATAGAGACATAGATCAATCAGACTCGATTTACGAGTTACCCATGGTTGAGTGTAGTTTACTTGATAAGTTTTGTGCAAGCATCATGTTTAGATTTTGGATCAAAGTCCCGTTAATAGTTGTAAATTTCAATTCCAAATTAAGTTGGAAGCAAGTGATGTTATATATATATATACACGCACACAAAATTTGGATTGGCCTATGTTAACACCAATAGGTTGAATACCATCCTAAGTCATAATGGAAAGGAGATATTGTACACCAGAACATAAATGACATTAGAACAAAGTGATTATAAATTATCATTACTTTTGGTAGCTTGAAAGAGTTATTATCACTAGTTTAAGACAAGTGCTTCATATGCCCCAGCGTACTGTCAAATATGTGCATGTGGCATAGCCCTTGGCTTGTTACTATTTATTGTCCGGTTCGAAGGGGAAGCTCATGGTCACCGTCCACTCTTCCAGCCCGTGATTTTGAAACTGTTTCGTCATTTTATAAGCTTTTCTGAAAGGACTCATTTTATAAACTTAAAGTCCATCTGGTATCCATTTTTTATGTTTTATCTTCTATTTTTAAAAATAAAATATAAAAATAAAAATAATATATATATATATATATATATATTTAAAATAAAAATTCATATTTTTTTATTATCATCATTAATAGTGTATGACCATCCATATTATTCTTTGCTATAATTGATATTATTATCTTCATTATTATCACTACTATTGTTATTATCGTAGACGTCATCTTCACTATTATGTTGGCACTATTATTTTTACTATCTCTATCATACCGCCACCATTGCTAATACTATAATTATCATCAATATCTTAGCCACCCCAAACATTTTTATCGTCACCATCATCATCATCATTACTATTTCTATCATCACTATCATCAATCTATCACCATCATCATATTTATTTTTAAAAAAATAATTAAATTAAAAATATATATTTTAAAATTTTTAAAAATATTTTTAATTTTAAAAATATTAAAAATAAATAATGATATCAAACGACATCATAGTTCATAATTTTATTCTCTAAAAGATATCTAAAAGAATATTTTTATCATTCAAAATATTTCATATTTTTAGAAGCACTTGATGTTTTTTGTCTTCAAATTTGATGAGGTTCCGGTGCTGCTTAATTTATCTAATTATAATTTTGATCATCAAAACTCAATTTTTACGAACATAAGTGCTCCAGAATACCTTACTGAACCATGGTTCAATGGTCAAAGTGGCGAACTGGCGATCCATGTGCAATTATTTTAAGCTGGTGGGAGCCCATGGCGTGATTACGTCCGATGCTAAGGTCATCTTGTTATCATTCGCGTCACCACTCGACGTGGGCGCAGACACTTAGCTGGATCCATGCAAGTTTTCAGATCCGAAGGGCTTGTCGCGCGCATGGATTTAGATTTGACAAATATGGTGAGCTTAAGGCAGGAAAGGAAAGCGTCCATCACTTAGTGGGGTGCATCACATAATGTGACCTGTCCCTTCTTCTTAGAAATGATGTTCGAGAGTTATTTTAACCACATGAGAGGAAGGTTTAGGTTGCGTGCTCCACAAGTTTTACCTTGCTCATCTATGATGGTGCTGGCAAGTACGTAATTCATGTAAACAATACCAGCCGATGCCATTATTTAGAATAATATATCTTCTTTAAATATAATGGTGAATATAAGCATTAGATACTGCTTAGATTTGTGAGCCATCTAAAAGTCACCGACCCCCTTGGACTTGTTCAAATATTTAAAGCTCTCGAATATTGGCTTTGGACCAGCAACCTTTTTATCGGCATTTATCATTTGGAAGTTCGTGTGGTGACAGATCACAGCCTTGAAGAGCCATTAGTTCCTACCAATTCACGGAAGTCTTGTCTCAAATATTCATCCAAGACCAAGAAAGAGGAGTAAAAATTCAAAACTTTTTATCCAGGCCCGGCCCGCACGTGTTGGTAAATCTAGAAAGTAGAGATCAAGGGGGTGCAAAGTCTTTCACCATCAACGATCATTCAACCAATGGTTCCAAAAGAAATCCAATCATATATACCTGTCTCCGTGCCTATAAAATTATCTTAAATTAATTCTGGATATATTACCGTCCTTCTTCTTCTTCTCCTCGAGTAGTCATATAATTATCTACCTATTTTCTTACTAAATTATTGTTGGAATTAGGGATATGCAAATGATTTGATTAATCATAAATCAAATCAAATCATTAATTATTTTAATATTTAATTTATTTTTTTTAAAAAAAATTAATTTTAATTTAAAATCAAACCAAAATTTTTTAATCGATTTAATCTTTAATTTTTAAATTTGATTAACTAAAAATCGAAATAGATGACTAATGATAAATATTATATACATTGATAGATTGCAAAGAGTTCGAACTAATTTTATTAGATTTAATTTTTTTAAAATAATTTATTATTTACTTAAATTTAAATAATAATATTAAACTCAAGTATAATCTTCATAGTTTAAATAATAAAATTATTAAAAAATTAATAAGTTCAGATCAAAATCAAAAGCTTAGCATAGAGAAGTCCAAAATTGAATCATCGAACCAAAATTATTTAGACTTGGTTTGTTTGAATTTAGATGGTTGGATTTTTGGTTCTATAAAATATAAATTTAAAAATTTAATTTTTAAAAATTTTAATTTAATTTGAAATCAAAAAATTGAATGCACGTTCCTACCTGGGTTAGCGTGATGTAGAACCCTAATAAGGAAATCACCTGCAAGTATGACACGATGGTACCACAAAGCACCACCTAATTGGGATTGTTTTGATAGTTAGCACCCTCCTCTGCCCAGAGAAAGTCATGGTTTTGATTTGATTTATGTGCTTCAGGATCTTTAAATTATTGCAAGGGTGACGGTGTTTGAGATCATCGTACAAAGCGGGTACGGTGAGGATTTGCGAAGCTGGCTTTGTTGGACCTAATGCTTGAGATGGGGGCATTTGTAGAAAGGTTTCTAACTCAATTATTAAAGAAAATAAACCTAACAATAATTCCATCATGAAGCAAAATTTAAATCTCCACTTAGCACGGTAAGATACTTGTTTGGATTGTGACTTCCAAAGCTAGCTGCATCTAGATCAGGTGAATGTACGCCCAAACCAACCAATCCGTTCCTCACTTAACTGTCACAAGTTTTTTGAGCAATTGTACCAAAGGGGAGGTCAAGAATCACCAAAATTGTACTAGAGATTTGGGATTGAATGTTTTCCTCCACGAAAATTGGAAGAAAAAAAAGAAAAATCTCATATATAGAAACGGCGAGAAAAGGAAATTAGAGCTTGCACATTGAATACGTACCCAAGGGTCACATCGTCTCATCTCCAGATTTGGAGCTTAATGCTCCTAAATGAGAGCTTCCTTGGGTGACGCCATGCCTACCGACCATGTGCTGATCGATCGGAGGCATACAGCTTGTAACGTGCGACTCACATGCTCGCTTCTTTCCTCGGTCTCATGCCTTTGGAAACCATTTGGCTCACATGACTTTAAGTTTATATATATATATATATATATATATATATCCCTTTTCTGAGAAAATTCTTCACTTCGCAAATCAGGTTAGACTGGAGGATTCCTAGGCCATGTGGCTGCAGATAGCCTGTCCTATTTTTATCTCCTCCTAGTTCCCAAGCGACCTTATGTTATCAAGAGAAGGAAAAAGGATTAAATAAAAACTAGAGTGCAAAAAGGTTTGTAGGCATCTCAAAAGCACTCGACGGCCTCCAAGACCGGTACTCGCAACTTGGACACTTCTTTGAATAATTAATGCAAATTATGTGAAGAGGGTTGGAGACACCAATCCCAAAAGAAATAGCAGCTAGCAAATTGAAGTTACACTGATGGCCGATAATTAAACTGAAAGCATCAAACCATGAAGTAAACCGATGGTTTGTTTTGATCAACGAAAAGTGAGGTGGGCTTTCGATCGTTTTTCTCCAGCAAGAAGAAAGAAAGAAAGAAAGAAAAATCCATAATTTAGTTTACATGCTCGGGTGTTCGCTTCTTGCGTTAAACCAGTGATAGCCCATCGAAAAAATAAAAGGCATCTCTGCACATTTCTAGAGACAAGGTTACATGCAAGATACTGGCCGTTGTTTTGTTCTTATGGAAATCTGGTCATATAAAGGAGAAAGGTGGCAATCCAATTAAAGCCATGTCAGCAAGGCACTAATAAAACGCCTTCCATGAGATAATCGAACAGAGGGAAGAGCAAGGCTGCTTGCTCTTAGCTGATTCCAACCGTGACTCTTTACTTTTGGTGCAAGGTAGAATGGATGGGGACCAAACCTTATAGCTTTAGTAGGTGCAATTGGGCCTGTGGAAAGCTGGAAAAGTGAAGCTTAAGAAACCGCTCCAAAAATATTATTATTTTTGGGTGGGAGAGGATGGAATGAGGAAAGAAAGATGGCATGTAATTGAGTTGGTCACCTTGGATATGCCAAATATATAATTCCAACTGAAGTTTGGAATTTTGAGAGGATGGCACTTTGACCAAGTTTGGTGATGGCGATCCAAAATTGAACCATGTGGTCCGACAAACCCTGGAGTAGACAAGTGTCATCAAGGACTTGGTCCCGCACTACGCACTGCATGAGACAGGGTGCAAGCTGCCGTGGTCCTCCATGGGATTGTTGGTGTGAAAAATATTCTCAGAATTTTTTTAAAATAAAAGATTCTTTCCTTCCTTTGTTACATTTAAAAACTCTATATTTGTGTAATAATTATCGATTCTTTATTTTTAGAAGGAGCTGTTTGATTTTCCTAAGCTATGGAATAATATCATAAGCTACGTACTGGATGCTATTATAATCTATTGTTGATCTTTATTTGCTAATATTATTGTTGTGGAATGATGTTTCTAGATACGATGAGGTTTAGAAAAAGAGACTTTGGAGCTTCATCTACTTTTGACTACCATATGTGACGATCTCTTCATCTATTGTCTTGTTTTAATTTTAAGGATGACAATGAAGAATCTTTAGAGCAATATAAGGACTTTGTGATCCAGTTTGGCTGCAAATGACAACAACGATCTCTTTTGGCTGATGTTTGATCTCTTCCTTCTTTGATAGTTCTTTTGAGTTCTGTTTTTATGATTTTTATTTTGACTTTTTTCTTTTAGGTATGCTCGTTGCCTTTTTAAGTGTGATCATAGCGTTTATAAATTATAAATTTCTCTTATTTATACATTCTGTTCATATAAAAAAAATCTGGTGACAAATGGTTTTATATCATTAGTACTCTATCTTTCATCGAAAAAAAGAAAAAAATGTTGAGCATGCCTCCTATCTCACAGTATGCCATTTGGCTTGTAGAGAATAGAATAATTGATCTGCTTTCAAAGACCGTACCTTCCTGATATCAGTCTGTTCACGAGTATTCAAAGTTTCATTGCCATGATGGGAGAACCAAAGTGTACAATAAAACTAATGCCTGCTTGGATATTATTGAGGATAAATTTTGCTCCAATCGAAGTCTAGTTCGATGCTCGATCTAATGCAACCAGTAGCCACAGAAGAGCTTCAGCAGATGGATCTTAGCTAAACCCTTACAGCCGGTCGAACTACTTAGTGGCCAAGCTCCTTGGACGTTCAGCAGTCGGACTTTAGTCGAAATCTCAGCGGTCGAGCTCCTTCGGACTTCTCAGCCGCCAAGCTCTTTCGGACTCCCAGCATCCGGATCGAACCCCTTCAGCCGGCCGAGCTACTTAACGGCCGAGCTCCTTAGACTCCCAGCAGCCGGGCTCTAGCCGAACTCAACCGTCGAGCTTCAGTCAGACTCCCACAAAAGTCGAACTCTCTCCGCGTCATTACAGCTAGGCGCCTGCGGGAGCCGAACTCCCTCCAAGCTTCCTCTCTGACCGAATTTCTTGAAAGATCGGACTTCTCACCGATCGAGCTCCTACCGAACTCCCCAGCGGTCGAGCCTTAGCCGCGCACCTCCAGTCAGACACCTACGGAAGTCGAACTCCTTCCGAGCTTTCTCTTCAGGAGTCTGAACTCCTCCAAAATGAGCACACGTCGAAGCCCTTCAACCCTTCATTCGGCCCCGAACGGCTCAGTAACAGCTGCAGCCATCACCATTAGTCCGTCGTAAGCGACAGCGACCCGCTATCAGACGGCGATGGCTGTCACCACCAACCCACTGTAGATGGTACATTCCCGTGAGACTGACTCCATCGGACCTCAAGTGGCTCGCCAGCATGCGGCTACAGCTATCATCATCAAGCTCCGCTATAAAAAGGATCCTCCAGATACGCTAATCCTAATCTCTCTGATCTCCCCTTCATCTCTAAGCTCTGCGAAAGTCATTTTCGAGCACTCCATTCCTGTTGGCCGGAGCTAACTTGATCGTCGGAGGGTCCTACCGGAGCCACCTTCCGTCGGCTCCGGACGGAACTTTATTTTGCAGGTCCCCGACGGCAGCCTCATCGGCCTCCACTCCAGCGAATTTCGGCGACAACCAGTTTTTGCATCAATAGATTGGCACTAGAGGAAGGGCCCCAAATCTTCGAGGTTTCCTTGTTCTTAAAGGAGTGCTCGGCGACGATTTTTCCCTTCCCTCTCCGAAGATCTCTCTTTTCTCTCTCGAGGAGAAAATGCCTCCCAAGAGAGCTTTAACTCGACGCTCGGAGCCTCTGTGGCCCGATCCCATTTGGATCCGTCCGCTCCCGCTCCAGCCCCGACGACCCAGGCTCACTCTGTAGCCACGGTGGATGCGGAGCAGTTCAACCTGCTCATCCAGCATGTTCGTGGTCTCACGGAGATAGTGCAGGCGGTGCGGGCCATGCACCAGCAGGCCCCAGTACCAGCTCAACCGGCATGGGATTCTCGAGAGCCGTGTGGTCCAATCCAGGGGCGACCGACATGGGCTACCCGACCTCCAATCCCCGAAAGAGGAAGGCAATGGAGGGAGAGCCCCTGCTCGGATCGTGGCTCGACTCAGGGTGAAGCTTCGCACCCATTCTACAAGAAGACCTTCGAGATCAGAGACCGTGAAGATCTCCTAGATCAAAGGCTCTTAGAAATGAGTCGACGAATCAAAGAACTCCATCACACTCCCTCCTCACGCGGTAATGACATCTGCACTGACGCTCCTTTTTTGTAAAAAATCATGCAGAAATCGGTCCCGCCGAACTTCAAGCTCCCACAGTTCGAGAGCTACGATGGAACCACCGATCCGATCGATCACTTAGAAGTCTTTCGAACAACGATGCTGCTCTATAGCGCATCAGACGCTATCCTATGCCGGGCTTTCCTCTCTACCCTTAAAAGGGCCGTCGGAAACTGGTACTCGACGCTCAAGCCGAGTACGATCTTATCGTTTGACCAGATGAGTCAACAGTTCGTAGCTCACTTTGTCAGTAGTCGGCGTCCACACCGAGGTTCGGATTTCTTAATGGCCATCAGGCAGAAGGAGGGGGAACCCATCCGGGCTTACGTCACCCAGTTTAATACTGCTGCACTGAAGGTCCGGGACCTAGACCAGTCAGTCGCCATGGCCGCTCTCAAGGGCGGCCTTTAGAAGAATGACTTACTGTTCTTCTTGAAAAAGAAGTATCCCAGGGACTTTGCCGACATGCTGGCTCGGGCCGAAAGTTATGCCCGGGCAGAGGAGACCTTTGAGGCTAAGGACGACGAAGCCAGCAGCAAGCGATGAATCGATGGGCCAGGCAGGCCCGTCGAAGAAAGAAAGCGGACTGAAGCTCGACCGCATTCTCGGACTCCCCCTGATCGTGGGCGAGCCTGAACTCCCCCTCAAGCTCGGAGGCGGAGAAGCCCTGACAAAAGGGCATGCCGAGGTTCCCCCCAGCGCCGAAGTTCTCCTCGACGACGATGATTTCATAACTACGCCCTCCTTAACGCCCTGAAGACTCAAGTACTGATAGAGATCTAGGAGTGACTTCCAAGATCGGAGAGAATGCGTTCCCATCCTAGCAAGCACAATCCCAACAAGTTCTGCTTTTACCATCGCGACCACGGTCATGACACTGAGGAGTGCATCCAACTCCAGGACGAGATCGAAGAGCTCATCAGGCGAGGCAGACTTAGCCAATTTTTGCAAAGATAGCCTGAGGAGAAGAAAGATCAGCTGAGAGCATTATCGTCGAGTGGGGAAAATCAGCAAGAAGATCAACTGCCCCTTGGCGTCATCAATACTATCTCAGGGGGACCTCAGCAAGGGGAGACCAACGGATCCGGAGGATCGATGAAGAGGAGGAGGATCGTGGAGCCCATGGCCTTCACCAAGGAGGATGGTCAGGGAATTCAATTTTCGCACAATGACGCGGTTGTAATTTCTTTGAATATTGCTGACTACGATGTACGCCGTATTTTGGTAGATAATGGAAGCTCGGCCGATGTGTTGTTTTACGATGCCTTCTCAAAAATATCTCTGCCCGATGACCGCTTGGGGCCGATGAATTCTCCACTGGTAGGATTTGCTGGCAACGTTGTACCAGTCGAAGGCATAATAACATTGACCATAGCGACAGGGCAACGCCCGAAGCTGGCCAAAGCCCGAGTCGACTTCCTCGTCATAAGGATCCTGTCCGCCTATAACGCGATCCTTGGCCGACCTGGTCTAAATGCACTTCGGACGGTAATGTCAACCTATTATTTGAAGATGAAGTTTCCGACGAGTCATGAGGTCGGAGAAGTCAGAGGAGACCAGGCTCTAGCGAGGTATTGCTACTCGATCGTCCTGCATAAGGGAGATCAGCCCGACCCTTATCTTATTGATGGACTGGACGTCCGCCACGACCTCACTGAGGAGTGGGGTGAGCCTGCGGAGGACCTCATCTCTGTGCCCTTAAATGATGAAAACTCGGAGCACGTGGTGCAGATCGGCTCCAACTTAGTGGCCGAGGTTCGGGAGCAGCTCGTCGCTTTCCTCAGAAGAAATGCGGACGTCTTCGCCTGGACCCCAGCGAATATTCTGGGGATCGACGCCGAGGTTATGGAACATCGGCTAGCCGTCGATCCGAGGCACCGACCGATAAGAGAAAAGATGCGCCACCATGCCCCGGAGAGGCAAAAAGCGATCGTCGAAGAAGTAGACAAGCTCCTCAAAGTTGGACTCATCCGAAAGGTTAACTATCCGACCTGGGTCTCGAACGTGGTTCTCATCAAGAAAGTAAATAACAAGTAGAGGATGTGCGTTGACTTCAAGAAGCTGAACAAGGCCTGTTCGAAGGACAGCTACCCCCTACCAAGGATCGATCAGTTGGTGGACGCAACCTCGGGCCATGAGCTCCTCATCTTCATGGATGCCTTTTCTGATTACAACTAGATACGTGTTGGGGATAAATCCCGCTCCAACCGAAGTCTAGCTCGACGCCCAGCCTAATGCAATCAGTAGCCGCAGAAGAGCTTCAGCAGACGGGCTTCAGCCAAACTCCCAGCGCCCGAGCTTCTTCCGAGCTCCCAGCGTCAAGACCGAACCCCTCCAGCCGGCCGAACTACTTAGCGGCCGAGCTCCTGGAACCCCCAGCATCCGAGCTCCTTCGAACCCGTTCAACTGGCTGAACTGCTTAGCGATCGAGCTCCTTGGACTCCAAGCGGTCGGGCTTTAGCAGAATCCCCCAGCGGCCAAACTCCTCAGCGGTCGCCCCCTCGACCGAACTCCGAACTCCTCAGCGGTCGCCCCTCGGCCGAACTCCTCAGCGGTCGCCCTCACTGAACTTTGATCGACCGAGCTCCTACCGAACTCTCAAGCGTCTAAGCCTCAGTCAAAGTCCAACAGCCAGCCGAACTCCCAAACGATCGAGCTTCGGATTCTCAGCGGCCGAACTCTTCAGCGAATGAGCCTTAGCTACATACCTCCAGCCAGACACCTATGGGAGCCGAACTCCCTCCTATCTTCCTTTTCATGAGCTCGAACTCCTCTGAAATGGGCACACGATGAAGGCCTTCAACCCTTCATTCGGCTGGCTCTGCAGCCATCACCATCAGTCCATCGCAAGCTCTGCAGCCATCACCATCAGTCCGTCGTAGGCGATAGCGACCCACTGTCAGGCAGTGATAGCTGTCACCATCAATCCATCGCACATGGCACCATCCCATGAGACTGACTCCGTCGAACCTCGAGCGGCCCACCAGCACGCAGCTGCAGTTGTCACCATCAAGCTCCGCTATAAAAAGGGCCCTCCCAATATGCTAAGGCTAAGCTCTCTGACCTCTAGTCTCTCTGATCTCTCCTCTTCTTCTCTAAGCTCCGGAACTTATTCTGAGCACTCCATTTCTGTTGGCCGAAAACTGACTTGACCGTCGGAGGGTCCTGACGGAGCCACCCCCCACCGGCTGCAGACGGGACTTCGTTTTGTAGGTCCCCGACGGCGACCTTCGGCGACGACCAATTTCTGCACCAACAGATTGGCGCTAGAAGGAGGGCTTCGAAACTTCGAGGTTCCCTTGTTCTTAAAGGAGTGCTCGGTGACTCTTCTCTTTCCTTTCCGGAGATCTTTCTTTTCTCTCTCGAAGAGAAAATGCCCTCAGGAGAGCTTCGACTTAGCGATCGGTGCCCTGTGCGCTAGGTACGTCTGCTCCTGCTGCAGCCCCGGTAGCTCAGGCTCCACTCGAAGCCACCGCAGATGTAGAGCAGTCCTGGACAGGCTCGCGGCCCCACCGAGATGATACAGGCCGTGCGACAACCTTCGGTGGAGACTTTGCCAGAAAAATGCGAGGAATCGGCCTTAAGGAAGAACATTTGGGCATGCCAATCGCCCTTAGGAATGGAGAGCAGAAGTTCTTCCGCAGAAGCGGAATAAAGTTCGGCACGAGGAAGGTTCCATGGGAAAGCAGAATGGAGTTTACCGCGAGCAGAAAAGCGGAATGAAGTTCGGCGGCAGCAAGGCCGAACTTCCCCTGAAATCTCATCATCAAAATGAAGTTCGGCAAGGCCGAACTCTCCCCTCATCAACGAAGTTCGGCGGAAAGCCGAACTCCACCTTAAAGCTCACACCGCAGGAATGAAGTTCGGCGCAAGCAGGAACGAAGTTCGGCGCAAGCATCAATCAAGTTCGGCACAAACGAGGGCAGGGCAAAGTTCTCCCGCGGAATGAAGTTCGGCAGAAGGCCGAACTCCTCAGCTCATCATCGAAATAGAGTTCGGCAAGGCCAAACTCTTCCCTTTGGAGCTCATCAATGAAGTACGGCACGAGCAGTGGCGGAACGAAGTTCTCCCGCGAATGAAGTTCGGCATAAGGGAGGCCAAACTCCGCAGCGGAGCTCCCGAATGAAGTTCGGCCTCGCTCGAGACCGCCCCAAGGCGATCGAGGCCGAACTCTCCCTCGAGCACGTCGCTACAAAGAATTCATAGAAGGTGGAGTAAAGTTCGGGCAAGCAAAGCCGACCCCCTCCCTGCGAGCAAGGAAGTCCGGATAAAGAAGCATGAAGTTCTCCCACGGAAAGTTTCGTGGGAAGGCGGAATGAAGTTCGACGCAAGTGAGGCGGAACTCCAGCCCGATTATGTTGCCAAGAAAACCACTACAAAGAATTCAGAGGAGGTGGAGTGAAGTTCGGGCAAGCAAAGCCGAGCTCCCACTCGAGCTCGTCGTCAAGGAAGCAGTAGAGGAAGTTCTCCCGCGGAGGGTTTTGCGGAAAAACGGAATGAAGTTCGGCACAAGTGAGGCCGAACTTCACCTCGAAGCCCGTCATCGAGGAAGGGGCATTATTCCTCCTGCGAAGGCTTTCGTGGGAAGGCGGAATGAAGTTTGGCGCAAGTGAGCCGGAACTCCAGCCCGATTATGTCGCCAAGGAAGCCCCCAACAAAGATCTCACACAAGGTGATACGAAGTTCGGCCGAGTTCACAACCGCCCCAGGGCAAGCAAGGACTCCCTCTCGAAGGAGGCCCCGACAAAAGAACGCGAAGAAGCCCTCCCGAAAGGTTCCGCAAACTACGTCCCACTTTTCTAACTCGAATTCTCAGCGAAGTTAAAAAAGCCAGCTGTCAAGACCAGAAGGATTACGGTCTCCCCTAAATAAGCGCGGTCGTACTGCGTCTACCATCACGACCATGGCGACGATGCTGAGAAATGCATCCGGCTGCAAAACGAAATTGAGGAGCTCGTCAGGAAGGAGCGGCTGGAGAAAGTCGGGCACTGCCGTAACCAGAAACTCCTGGGTCGATCGCCTCAAGGCGTCAACAACGTTACCCTGGGGAGGAGCTTGGTACATCGACGGTTCGTCGGCTCCCAGCGACAAAGTCAAAAGCTTGCTCCAAATCGAGAAGGCCAGCATAGGATAGAGGAGGTCGTCTGGACGGGACTCACTGCCCGAGGGAGGGAGCTCCGAGGAACAACGCCCCGACGACCCCTCAAATGGGGATTTGCTGTCCGTAACTTCTCTTCGGTAAAATTCTTTCCTTCCAATAATGTTATTTTCTGACGTAGAAACTGCGGTAACAGGGGATGGAGCAGTCAAATAGTTACCGTATTGGAAACTGGCGAGGGACCTCATGCTAATGGGGGCAGATCGGAAGGACTTCATGCTCGGAAGGGCAGATAGCCTCTCGGCTGCAGGAGATAAGATCTCCCCGAGCCGGCTTTCGAGCTGCAGAGAATAAGATCTCCCCCGAGGAAAGCGGCCTACAGCCCAGATCTGCGAGCTCGAGGCTAGAGATAAGATCTCTCCCAGCAAGGGAAAGCTCGAGCCGTAGGAGATAAAGATCTCCCCCGAGGGAAGCTCGGCTGCAGGAGATAGGAGATCTCCCCCGCGAGACCTCGCTGCGACTTGCAGGAGATAAGATCTCCCCCTCTCGGCTGCAGGAGATAAGATCTCCCCCAGGAGGATAAGATCTAGCTCGACCACTGTAGGAGATAGGAGATCTCCCCCAGAGTCCCCCAAGGGTAGCTCGGCCGTAGGAGATCAGATCTCCCCCGAGGGATTGGGCCAACTTCGGTAGTAGGAGATGAGGTTTCCCCCGAGCGCCCGCGTCAACCTCGGCTGGAGCGCCTGAGTAACCTCGAATAGAGGTAAGGCCTGCGATGACCTCGGCCTTCAACATCGACCTCGGCTAGAGAAAGTTATCATGTCAACCTTGGCTGGGGAGCTTCAACATCGACCTTGGCTAGAGAAAGCAACCGTGTCGACCCCGGATGGAAATGGGATCTTCGTCGGGCTCCAACCTCGATATCAACTTCAGCTGGAGGCGAGATCCCCCCGAGCTTCGACTTAGACCAGCATAGAGCTCAGAGGAAGACTTCGGCAATCGCCTTTCCTGCACTCCCTTCCTTTGATTTTTGAACTCGGGAGTGGGGGGGCTAATGTTGGGGATAAATCCCGCTCCAGCCGAAGTCTAGCTCGACGCCCAGCCTAATGCAACCAGTAGCCGCAGAAGAGCTTCAGTAGACGGGCTTCAGCCGAACTCTCAGCGCCCGAGCTTCTTCCAGCCGGCCGAACTAGTTAGCTGCCGAGCTTCTTCCGAGCTCCCAGCATCAAGACCGAACCCCTCCAGCCGGCCGAACTACTTAGCGGTCGAGCTCCTGGAACCCCCAGCATCCGAGCTCCTTCGAACCCGTTCAGCTGGCCGAACTGCTTAGCGACCGATCTCCTTGGACTCCAAGCGGTCGGGCTTTAGCGAAATCCCCCAGCGGCCGAACTCCTCAGCGGTCGCCCCCTCAGTCGAACTCCGAACTCCTCAGCGGTCGCCCCTCGGTCGAACTCCTCAGCGATCGCCCTCATCGAACTTCGGCCGACCGAGCTCCTGCCGAACTCTCAAGCGTCCAAGCCTCAGCCAAAGTCCAACAGTCGGTCGAACTCCCAAACGACCGAGCTTCGAATTCTCAGCGGCCGAACTCTTCAGCGAACGAGCCTTAGCTACATACCTCCAGCCAGACACCTATGGGAGCCGAACTCCCTCCTATCTTCCTCTTCAGGAGCCCGAACTCCTCCGAAATGGGCACACGACGAAGGCCTTCAATCCTTCATTTGGCTGGCTCTGCAGCCATCACCATCAGTCCACCGCAAGCTCTGCAGCCATCATCATCAGTCCGCCGCAGACGATAGCGACCCACTGTCAGGCGGCGATAGCTGTCACCATCAATCCGCCGCACACAGCACCATCCCGTGAGACTGACTCTGTCGAACCTCGAGCGGCCCACCAGCACGCGGCTGCAGTTGTCACCATCAAGCTTCGCTATAAAAAGGGCCCTCCCGATACGCTAAGGCTAAGCTCTCTGACCTCTAGTCTCTCTGATCTCTCCTCTTCTTCTCTAAGCTCCGGAACTCATTTCGAGCACTCCATTCCTGTTGGCCGAAAACTAACTTGACCGTCGAAGGGTCCTGACGGAGCCACCCTCCATCGGCTCCGGATGGGACTTCGTTTTGCAGGTCTCCGATGGCGACCTCCGACGATGATCAGTTTCTGCACCAACAATATGCATGGCGCCCAAGGACGAAGAGAGGACCGCCTTTATTACTGACCGAGGTCTTTATTGCTATAGGATCATACCTTTTGGACTCAAGAATGCAGGGGCAACATACCAGCATTTGGTTAATAAGATCTTCAAGGAGCAGATCGGCCGCAATATGAAGGTGTACGTAGATGATATGCTCGTCAAAAGCCGAGCTTCAACAGACCACCTGGCTGACCTTGAAGGGACCTTCGGTGCACTCAGGAAGCACAAGATGAAGCTAAACCCGACCAAATACGCCTTTGGTGTGACCTCCGAAAAATTTCTCGGGTTCATGGTGGCGAGATGCGGAATCGAGGCAAACCCTCAGAAAATCTGAGCCATTCGGAAAATGACCATTCCAAAGACGATCAAGGAAGTTCAGCGCCTGGCCGGGAAGGTGGCGTTCCTAAATCGCTTCATCTCAAGGTCGGTCGAATGATGCATGCCCTTCTTCGAGGTTCTCAAGCGACCGAAGGACTTCTACTGGACGGCGGAGTGCCAACAGGCATTCGAGGAGCTCAAAAACTACCTCGGTACGCCCCCGCTGCTGGCAAAGCCTGAACCTGGGAAAGAATTATTCTTGTATCTAGCTGTCTCTCCGGTGGCCCTGCGGCAATCCTGGTCAGGAAAGAAGCAAAGACGCAGCGACCGGTCTACTACGTGACCCGAGTCTTGAGGGACGTGGAGATCAGGTACTCTAGATTAGAAAAACTAACTTACTGTCATCTAGTTGCTGCCAGGAGGCTCCGACCTTACTTTCAGGAGCACACCATAACAGTCCTCACAGACCAACCAATAAAAGCAGTTCTCCACCGAGTAGATGCTTCTAGAAGAATCGCAAAATGGGCAATTGAGCTCACAGAGTTCGACATCAACTATCGGCTTGGGCCATCAATAAAGGCCCAGATACTGATGGATTTTGTGCTAGAATGCACCATTTCAGTTGAAATCGAGCTTGAATCGAGCGGGAGCGGCACCAGAGTGAGGCCGAACTTCGATGAAGCCGAGCTATCGCAGTCGAACCTCTCCAAAGAGAGCGTCGACCTCCTTGAAGGTTCCTGGGCTCTGCACGTGGATGGTTCGTACAACTCCGCTAGAGCTGGTGCGGGGCTGGTCTTGGTCAGCCTCGAAGGAGTCGTCGCCGAGTACGTGCTGCATCTCGAGTTTCCCGCGACGAACAATAGGGCCGAATATGAAGTGCTGATCGCCGGATTAAAGATAGCAAGAAAATTAAAAATAGATCGGCTTCAAGTCTACAACGATTTCCAGCTGGTGGTTGGTCAAGTTGGCGGCGGCTATGAGGCACGGGAGGAAAGCATGGTGAGGTACCTCAGGAAAGTGAAGAATTTGATCCCGGCCTTCGATAGTCTCGGCATTCAGCACATCCTGAGGGTGGAAAATGCAAGAGCCGATCTTCTCTCCAAGTTGGCCACTTCAACGCCGGCCGAACTGCCCAAAGAAGTATTTTTGGAAACTTTGAAGTGCCCGACCACAGAGGAATCTCAGGCCATCCTGCAGACAGAATTCGAGCCCAACTGGATCGATCCATTGATCGCCTACCTTCAAGAGGAGGTCCTTCCCTGCGATCGAAAAGAAGCTCGGAAGCTCAGGAATCAGGCCTCCCGCTACGTCTTATACGAAGGCAGGTTGTATAAGAGGTCATACTCCCTCCCTGTTGCTGAGATGTCTCCGACCTTCAGAGGCTGACCTCGCGCTATGGGATGTGCACGAAGGACTCTGTGGAAGTCACGTAGGAGCCAGGTCCCTGTCGCAAAAACTACTCCGGACAAGGAGTACTACTGGGCCAGACCTTGTTTCGCGATTTCGTGGAATATGTAAAGAAGATGCGACCGCTGTCAGAAGAACGCCAGCGTGCAGAGGCAAGCAGCCGACATCCGAACTTCACTCCGCTCAGCTCATCCTTGGCCATTTACGTACAGTGGAGGAATGGATATACTCGGCCTCCTTCCCAACGACGTCTGGGCAGCGGAAAGTTCCTCCTGGTTCGCGATCGACTACTTCACCAAGTGGGTCGAAGCCGAACCACTCGCAAAGATTATCGAGGCCAAAGGTGCAGGACTTCGTTCTGGAAAGTCACTAGTCTGTCGGTTCGGCCTGCCCCTGAACCCCTCATAACCGACAATGGGCGACAGTTTCGCTGGGGTAAGATTTGTCGAGTTCTGCGAAGGACTAAACATCTCCCACCGCTTCACATCGATGGCTCACCCGCAGGCCAATAGGGAAAGCTGAGGATAACCAACCGGAACCCTGCTGTAAGGAATCAAAGCGAGGACTCGATAGGACAAAAGGGGCCTTGGGATGGACGAACTCCTACCATGTCCTCTGGGCATACCGAACTACTCAGAGGGTGCCAATCGGAGAAACACCCTTTCGCCTTGGCCTTCGGATACTGAGGCAGTTATCCCGATCGAGCTTAAGCTTTCCCGTCTCTGCACGAGTCGTGGGCTTCAACGAAGCGGCACAACCCCCAGGACCTCAGAGTCAACCTCGACCTTCTGGAAGAAAAAGAGGGAGGAAGCCCGCATCCAGATGGCAGCCTACAAACAGAAGGTGGCTCGGTACTACAACTTCTAGGGTTAAAAATAAGACGTTCAGAGTGGAGAGACTTAGTGCTCCGAGCGAGCCACTGTCGCTCAGCCTCAGAGTCAAGGAAAGCTCGCCCCAAACTGGAAAAGGTCCGTATGAGGATGATGGAGGTCATCCGACCCGGAAACTTATCGCCTGAAGGAACTCGGAAGGGATAAGTGCTTTTCCCCGACCGTGGAACTCAGAAAATCTAAGGATGTATTATCAGTAGACTTCCTTTAAAAACTTCTTTGCTCTGCATTATTGATTTCTGGTACAAGGATTACGTGATAGCAGGAAAGAAATGAGCAAAAGTAGCCCAGTAAGGAACAGGAGGAGAACCTCGTCCTAACGCGAGCAGGTCAAAGACCTCTAAACCTTCGGCTGCAAGAGATAAGATCTCCTCTGGGGCAACCTCGGCTGTAGAAAATGAGGTCTCCCCCAAGTCAACTTTAGCCGTGGGAAAATAAGACCTTCCTCAAAGTCGAAGGCCTCGTTCACCTTAGACGAGATGGGGGGAGAGGCTCGGACGACGGTTCGCATGTGCCCCCATAGCCCGTTAGGAATAGGAGGAGGACCTCGTCCTAACGTGAGCAAAGTCGAAGGTCTCACAAAGGATGAGTTGGAGGAGAGGCATGGACGACGGTCCGTATGTGCCCCCACAGTCCGTTAGGAATAGGAGGAAGATCTCATCCTAACACGAGCAAAGTCGAAGGCTTCGTTCACCTTAGACGAGATGGAGAGACGAACGACATCCGAATGTGCTCCCATAGCCTGTTAGGAGCAGGAGGAGGACCTCGTCCTAACGCGAGCAAAGTCGAAGGCCTCATTCACAAAGGACGAGACAGAGGGAGAGGCACGGACGAAGGTCCGTATGTGCCCCCACAGCCCGTTAGGAACGGGAGGAGGAGCTCATCCTAACGCGAGCAAAGTCGAAGGCCTCGTTCACCTTAGACGAGATGGAGGGAGATGGATGACAGTCCGAATGTGCCCCCACAACCCGTTTAGGAGCAGGAGGAGGACCTCGTCCTAACGTGAGCAAAGTCGAAGGCCTCGTTCACAAAGGACGAGACAGAGGGAGAGGCGCGGACGACGGTCCGTATGTGCCCCCACAGTCCGCTAGGAATAGGAGGAGGATCTCGTCCTAACGCGAGCAAAGTCGAAGGCCTCGTTCACCTTAGACGAGATGGGGGGAGACGGACGACGGTCCGAATGTGCCCCCACAGCCCGTTAGGAGCAAGAGGAGGACCTCGTCCTAACGCGAGCAAAATCGAAGGCCTTGTTCACCTTTGACGAGATGGGGGGAGACGGACGACGGTCCGAATGTGCCCCCACAGCCTGTTAGAAACAGGAGGAGAACCTCGTCCTAACGCGAGCAAAGTTGAAGTTAGGAACAGGAGGAGAACCTCGTCCTAACGCGAGCGTACGCATCAACCTCAACCAAAGAAGATAAGATCTTCTCTGAGCGATCGGGCCAACCTCGGCTGGAGAGCTTCAACTTCAACCTCGGTCTGATAAGGTCCCCCCTTAGCGACCGGACCAACCTCGGTTGGAGAGCTTCAACTTCGACCTCGGCTAGAGATAGAATCTCTTCCGAGCGACCGTGTCAACCTCGGCTGGAGAGCTTCAACTTTCACCTCGGCCAGAGATAAGATCGGAGACAACCTCGTCCTGAGATCAGATCTCTCCCGAGTGCCCGCATCAACCTCGGCTGTAGGAGACAATGTCGCCCCCGAGGAGCTCAACCTCCGACTTCGATCGCAGCGGACGAAGCCTCCCTCAACCTCGATTGGAAATGGGATCTTCTCCGGGCTTCAACTTCGATATCAACTTTAGCTGGAGATGAGATCTCCCCCGAGCTTCGACCTAGACCAGCACGGGGCTCAGAGGAAGACTTCGGCAGTCTCCTTTCCTGCACTCCCTTTCTTCGAGTTTCGAACTTGAGAGTGGGGGGGCTAGTATTGGGGATAAATCTCGCTCCCACCGAAGTCTAGTTCGATGCTCGACCTAATGCAACCAGTAGCCGCAGAAGAGCTTCAGCATATGGGTCTTAGCCAAACCCTTACGCCGATCGAACTACTTAACGGTCGAGCTCCTTGGACGCCCAGCAGTCGGACTTTAGTCGAACCCCCAACGGTCGAGCTTCTTCGAACCCATTCAGCCGGTCGAGCTACTTAGCGGCCGAGCTCCTTCAGACTCCATAGCCGTCGAGTTCCTTCGGACTCCCAGCATCCGAACCGAACCCCTTCAGCTGGCCGAGCTACTTAGCGGCCGAGCTCCTTGGACTCCCAGCAGCCGGGCTCTAGCCGAACTCAACCGCCAAGCTTCAGTTAGACTCCTGCAAGAGCCGAACTCTCTCCACGTCGTTACAGCCAGGTGACTGCGGGAGCCAAACTCCCTCCAAGCTTCCTCTTCGGTCGGATTTCTTCAGGGGCCGGACTTCTTACCGACCGAGCTCCTGTTGAACTCTCCAGCGGCTGAGCCTTAGCTGCGCACCTCCAGCCAGACGCCTACGAGAGCCGAACTCCTTCCGAGCTTTCTCTTCGAAAGTCCAAACTCCTCCAAAATAGGCACACGTCAAAGCCCTTCAATCCTTCATTCGACCCCAAGCAGCTCAGTATCAAGACAGCTGCAGCCATCATCATCAGTCCGCCGCAAGCGACAGTGATCCGCTATCAGGCGACGATGGCTGTCACCATCAATCCATTGCAGACGTCACTTTTTCGTAAGACTGACTCCGTCGGACCTCGAGCGGCCCGCCAGCACGCGGCTACAGCTGTCATCATCAAGCTCCACTATAAAAAGGATCCTTCAGATATGCTAATTTTAATCTCTCTGATCTCCCCTTCATCTCTAAACTCTGCGGAAGTCATTTCCGAGCACTCCATTCCTATTAGTCGGAGCTGACTTGATCATCGGAGAGTCCTATCGGAGCCACCCTCGTCGGCTCCGGATGGAACTTTATTTTGCAGATCTCCGGCGGCAGCCTCATCGACCTCCACTCCAGCGGATTTCGACGATGACCAATTTCTATGTCAATAGATATTAATATATTATTTTTGGTATCTTAGATATCTTTAATTTTGATATTGATGATAGAAAAGACAGGAAAGGAAAGAAAATAAAAATTTTGCAATCTTTCTACAATTTACTACAGATAGCTAGACTGAAGGAACTTGCCTTCATGATTGTAATTTGTAACATGACCAATTTGCACTCATTTAGACCTACCAACAACCAACGCATTTCCGAACACTTTTCTTCGATCATTGTATGCATGCATGCATGGAGAAGAGAAAAGAAGGGGGGCAAAAAAAAAATGTCAGGATGCACAGTTCTGTCACACCACGAATTGAGTACAAGTGGGTCTCAGCCGAGTGATGATAGGGTGGTATCCTGGTTACCGCCACAGGGCAGAGATCCCAAGGTGCCTAAATGATATACCCCACTGGCAGTTGGTTCTCTCAAACATTCAAATTTGTGTCAACCCACCAACTGCATGCCCTCACGGGACAAAAACCAAGGCATGCCACCGGACATCACGTGAGCTTATGTACCGGTTTGGTCCCACCTGTACTCCCCCGGTGTTCTCTAGCTACTTGTAGTGACATGGTCACCTCCATGATAACCGGCCGGTGTTCAACCATTGATTCCCCTCGTCATGCAGATGCTTTGATGCTACCTTTGCTAATCTTTTCTTAATACAGAAAGTTTAGATCGCTAATTAAAAAAGAAGAAGAAGAAGAAGAAGAAAGGCATCAAGAATCTAGGATAATCACTTTATTAGAGCAGTTAGGACTGCTAGATAATAAAGTGTGCATTAAACCATCCCGTAGGGTTCAGGTTGTATCTTTAATAATTGATCATCTTTTTAAATCTCATTGATACATCTTAAAATGCTCCAAATCTTTCTGTTTATCCATTTGTGCAGACTCGAATAACCATTACATAATCCAATGATAAATTCATGTAAAAGAAGGTGAATCCTTCTTCCAAGAAACAAACCTGTTCCCATCCTATATTGTATATTCTTTTCTTTCTATTTCTACGTACCAGTAATTCCATTCTTAATGTTGTGGAATAGTTATATTTTACAGGATATAATCATATATTTCTCTATGTGGCAAGTAGCATGAGGGTGTCCATTTATAGATCAATGCCTTGTCATCTTAGAACTGAAGGATCTACAATTACTGGAATACTGATGATGGCTATGTCGAATTCGGTTATTGCGTTCCACTGTTCGATATTTGTGCATCCTTTTTGGAAAGAGCGAACGGAAAACAAAAAAAGGAGGATAGATTATATTAAAAGACAAGATTTGGTCGATTTGTGGGGTTGGAATGATTCAAAGATCAGTGAAAACAAAATGGAGATCATGTTCTCTTTTGAAAGAGATTATTAGCATAGAACGTAGTGCTCGAAAGTAGGCTTCAGGTGCTTTCACTGTAAGGGTTTAAAAGGTATCTTTGTTTTAGAAAAGGATAATTAATGCCCTTACCTTATAACTGTGATTGATGGTTGCTTTTTTCCTTGTCTTTTAAAGTTTAGATAGATGACGAACGGGAGGTTTTCAATACAGAATCATGGGTTCAAGCGCAAACTCTATATTAAATTAAAGGTCCAAAAAAGAGTCAATTGTTTTAATTTTTCTTATGAGGACTTATATTTTCATGTCCCCTGCCTCTTTCTTATTTTGTTTCAAAATGTAATTAATTTTTCAAAAGCTTCATTCTTAAACAAAATAAAGATCCAGGGAACATCAACATACTTATGAGAAAAAGATCTTAAATAATTAGACATTTAAATTGAAAATAGTTCTGCATGCTGTCATTTTATCAACATCTAAGCATTTTGTCATCAATATGAGTTTGGCCTTAAGTTGGGGAGAATCATTTCATATAGACCCTTAGAATAATGCTATATATATAACTAGCACATAGCTGATATCATATTAAATACATGCCCTCATAAATTCTCACATATTTTTCTCATTTAAGCTCTAGCACCATGATCAAGATAAGAATTCAAATCCATTTAAATCTAGTTGTAAGTACTACAAATCCAATTATAAACATCATAATTAGCTAACGATTGAGCCTGGACCACAATATTTTCTTGTTTACATGGGGCTGTCATCTAGGTCCACCATAATATCATTTATAACAATCCCAAATCTCAATTCTCTTTTAAAAAAAATTAATTAGAAGATATTATTTTGATTATATGACCTCATATAATTATTCAAAATCTATCTAGTATATAGCTGATATAGATTAAATATATACCTACAGGAATCTTTTTTAATTTATTTATTTTTTTCTTTTAAGGGATGTAGGCCCGGCATGTTTTCGAGCTGGTCTGGAATTAAGGTAGACCAACATCACAGTAAAACCATGTTCCAGTTAGAAAAGGAGGCCTACTCCTTTACTAATCTTGTAGGCTAGGTTCCCTAGCCTCCCTTGTGATTAAATTCTTCTCCCCCCCCCCCCCCATATTTTCAGGATTTATTTTTAAATATTATTTTTATTTCTTTATTTTTAAAATAGTCTTATTTTGAACTTATTTTTGAAACTAATGTTCATGTCGAAATTGCGGGTTAACCTATAATTTTTTGGTCCATCTCAGCTAAAATCATGGGTTGAATCCATAATTTTAGCATGTTTATGTGGTGGGCTAAAATCATTTAATCTATGATTTTAGTAAAATCATAGGCCTGAGATTATTTGATCTACTATTCTAATAAAATCGTAGTTTCAACCTACAATTTTATTAAAATCACGGGGCACACCCACAAGTTTTTTTTTTATTTTTTTTGTTCGTGGGTGGAGGGTGGGTGGAGGGTGTGGACGGGTGCCATCCCCCATCCCATCCTCTTCATTCGCAAAAAAATAAAATAAAATAAAATAAAATAAATAAATCCACCCAAACACTCGTGCCCCCATCCTCCGCAGGTCGCGCCTGTCACCACCGCCCCCCCGCCCACCTCCGTCCGCCGCATAAAAAAAAAAAAAAATTTTCCCACCGCCCACATCCCCCTATGCGCCCGCTTAGGTTGCACCCCCCACCCCCCGCAGCGCTTCCCCGCCCCACCCCAAGGGTCCCCATCCATCACCACCGCTCCTCACGCTCCTCCCCTCCCCCTCCGTCCGCCAAACTGAGAAAAAAATAAAAAAAATTCTCCTCCCTCTCCTCCCCCAATCCACCAAATAAAAAATAAACTCTCGCTCCCTCCGCTCCCCACGCCCCCAAACAAAAAAAAAAAATCTCCCTCCCCTCGTCCCCCGCACTAGTCACACCGCCCATGCCCCCAACCCCACGCCGGTCCTACGCCACCCTTCGTAGCCTCCATCACCGTCGGCGAATTAAAAAAGTAATAATAATGGTGTTGGACTCGTGGGCTGGATCCATGATTTTTGTGAAATAGTGGACTGAACCTGCGGTTGTGAAATCATGGTTTCAACTTAAGACTTTAGTCCGCCACGTAATCAGACCAGTTGGGCTTAAAATCACGGGTACAATCCATGATTTTGGGCTTAAAATTATGGATTCAATTTATGATTTCAACTAAGATGGCTAATAAATTGCATATTGAACCCCACCATTTCGACATAGACATTAGTTTCGAAAATAAGTTCAAAATAATATTATTTTAAAAATAAAAAAAAATAAAAAAATTTAAAAAAAAATCCATACTTCCACCATCACACTAGGCTCTCTCCCTCTCTCTCTCTCTCTTCTCCCTTCATTCCCTCTCTAGATTCTCCAATTAGCCATGGTCTCAAAAAAAAAATTTAATATTATTTTTTTATTATTTTATTCTCAAAATAATATCATTTTAAATTTATTTTCGAAATTAGTGCTCACGTAGAAATCAATATGCGATTTATTAGCCATCTCGGCAAAAATCATGAGTAGAACCCACGATTGGGACTAAAATCGTGAGTTCAATCCACGATTGTAGTGAAATTATGGGTATTTTACAAAAATCACGGGCCGGTCCATGAGTCCAATACCATAATGCTTTTTTTTTTTTTTTTAAATTCACCGACGGAGCTCGTGGAGGGGGTTTTTTGGTTGATGGAGCCCGTGGAGGGCGGCGGACCCGCATGGGGTGGGAGGCACGGGCGGTGGACTAGCACGGGGGACGAGGAGAGGGAGATTTTTTTTTTTTGATGGACGGAGGGAGAGTTTGGGGGGTGGGGTGGGGGGGGTGGGGGGCGGCGTGGAGAGGGAGGGAGGGAGGGGTTTGGGGAGGAGAGGGAGGAGAATTTTTTTTTTTCTCTTTGTTTGGCAGATGGAGGGGGGAGGGGAGGGACGCGGGGACCCGTGGGGTGGGGCAGGGAAGCGCTGCGGGGGGTGGGGGGCGCGAGCGAAGCGGGTGCGTGGGGGATGTGTGCGGCGGAGATTTTTTTTTTTTATTTTTTATGCGGCGAACGGAGGCGGGGGCGTGGGCGGGGGCGGTGGTGACGGGTACGGACCCGCGGGTGGAGCGGAGGGGAGTCGCGGGGGGGGGGGCACGAGAGCGATTGGGTGGAGTAATTTTTTTTTTTTTTTGTGAACCAAGAAGGTGGGGTGAGGGAGGGCCCCCGGCCCCGCCCCCACCTCCGTCCGCCCGCGCCCCTCCCCCTCCTGTGGTGCCCCCCGGTCCCGCCCCCGCCCCCGCCTCTGTCCGCCCGCGCCCTCCACCCCCGCGGTGTCCGCGGGTCCTTCACCCTCTGCCCGCGAACAAAAAAAATAATGGACTCGTGGGCTGGCCTCGTGATTTCAGTAAAATCATGGACCGGTAAAATTGATCCTATGATTTTAGGCCGCCACGTATACAAGCCAGATGAATTTAAAATCACGGATTCAAACCATGATTTTAGCTGAAGGAGGGTTGAACCTGTGAACATAAGTTCAAAACGAGACTATTTTAAAAATAAAATAATAAAAAATAATATTTTTAAAAGAAAATCCCCATAATCTCCCTTTCTGAGATGTATAGCCAGAAATGAGGTATTTTTTTTTTCTTTTTTTTATTTTTTTTACCGCAAAAAAACAAACACCCTTCGTTTTTTTCTTTCCCAATTCCCGCCAATCTGGCTCTTGCCAGAGACCATCGAAGTTCCACCATTCATTGGCTTCATCCTCTTCCTTTTTTTTTGTTTTTTTTTTCCCTGATATGCGCGCCTGCTGTTGGTATCCGGGCGGGTCATTCCTCAATCAATTATGACCAAGTAGCAGGACCAGCCGACTGTCGTGGTCTCTAGCTTCGTTTCAAGCCAGGCTATTTCAAGTGGCTTGCCGGAGTAGTTCGACCAAGGGGAAGACTTATTAGGCATTGGCCCCTATGGAATGCAACCATTATATTTAAGTTTCTAACCTAAAACTTCAAATCAACTTTATACATCAAAGCCCACCTATTACAAATAATTAATAATAGCAAAACTTGTGTATTAATTTATATTGGATAATTAAATATTGTCTAATATTACTTGATATGATTTCATAATATATGACAATATGAATGGTGAGCAGCGCTGCAAAATAGAACAAAACATCATGTGTATTAAATTGTTCACCTAAGGCTCGTTTGGGTCCACATCACCTGACAAGACTTGATCCAGTTTAGACCAGACTTGGGTATTTTGTGGCTAGGCCTTCGTGTTTGACAAAGGGCTCTAGATTTTTTGGGCCTACGTGGGCTTAGAAGTGGGACAAATGGGTGCACGTAGGAAATGTCAAACGATATAAACCGCTCAAACTTGGGTTAGAAAAAACTCGGTTTCGGTTTGTTTTCAAGCTAAACGAACTAAGTTTGAACAGTCCATCTCTGATCAAAATTAATTTAGGTGAAACTAAAAACAAACAAACATACACACACACACACACATGCATGCATATACGTATACATGTATGTATATGTGTGCATGAGTGTGTGGTATGTTTTATAAGTTTAGATAGCCATCATTGGATCTTAAATACAATGGTCCACATAACTAAGATCATTCTAAGCTTAAATGTTTATTTAAGCTTAGAATGATCTTAAATACACCAAACTATAGTTGGCCTTCTTCTTTGCGTGCCTAGATTAGATCAGCCGTGGGCGAGAACGCCAACTCATCTTAATCCATGCTCACTTCTCTATTTTATTTCCTATTTCCTTGATTGTTCCGTCAGCTCTTCTAATCCGGGGTTCTGGTGATTATTTGGTAATAGTTCTTCCAATTCTAGAGGTGGTTCTTGACTTGTACATTATATGGTAACCTCCCCATTCCATTTTTCTCTCTGGATTGTCATATTCTTGATTCTTAGTCGATTTTGATGATATACGGCGGTTTCTATGTTATTTTGTGCCCTATTACGATCTTTTGGGGTTTAATTTCGTGATCAATGTGTAACGATCCGTCCTAAAAAAATTCTACTAATTCATAAAACTAATCTTAGAATTTGAATGAATGGTCTCCTTATCAACCTTATACTAAACAAATATGTAGAAGCTATCGCAATTTGATATTTAATTTTAAAAAAAATTATACACGCACCCCTCTAAGTTTAGGTCATTTTTATTTAGATCCTAAAAGTTTAAAATATATCAATTAGCCATCAAAACTTCAAATTTGTTTCGATATGGTCCAACTATCTATATCCGTTACGAAATATTTTCTTGATAACTAAACTTTTATAAAATCCTAGAACTACTCTTCCCACTAACTTAGTAAGGGACTTGTTTTGGTGTGAACTGAAGGGGAGCGCTTTTAAGATTTATGTAAGTAGATGAATGATAGATGATAGGACACTTTGTAATCTATGCAGGTAGATGGATGATAGAGAATGAAATTTTTTGAGATCTATGTAAATGATGAATGACAAAAGATAAAATGCTTTGAGATATATGCTGATGGATGAATGATAGAGAATGCAATGCTTTGAGATCTATGCAAATAGATGGATGATAAAAAATGGAGCACTTTAAGATTTATGCAAATAGATGGATGGTAGAGGATGAAGCATTTTGCGAACTATGCAAATATATAAATAATAGATTATATAGCACTTTGAGATATGTGTAGGTGAATAGATAAAAGAGAATAAAATGCTTTTAAATCTATATACATGGATGGATGATACAAGATGAAGTACTTTAAAATCTATATTTGTCGAGAAATGATAGAGGATAGAGTACTTTAAGTTTGTGCAGATAGATGAATGATGGGATAGAGTGTATTAAGATGAAAGAATGGAGCATTTTGAAATTTATACAGACAAATAGATGACAAATGGAGGGCTTTGAAATCTATGTAGGTGGATGGATGATCGATGATGGAGCACTTTGAGATCTATATAAGTTGATGGATAATAGATGGAGCACTTTTGGATCCATGCAGGTTGATGAATTACAAAGGATGGACTACTTTGAGATATGCAAAAGCCCTAATTCGACCTCTCTAAATTAAGAGTATTTTAATATTTTTCTCACTCTATTAATGATGTCATGATCTAGATAGACGACTATGTCATATTATAATGAAAATAAAATTTTTGTGATTAATTGAAACTTTTTAAAGTGTTGGGATCTAAATGTAACTAACTCAAACTTTAAGGCGTGTATCTTTAATTTGTTCTTTATTTTATATTTTTTCAAAAAAAATGGGGTGAGAGTCTCCTGCACTCAAATTGCTGAAGTTAGATTTTTTGAGAATATACCATTCAAGAATCAAAGCAAAACCTTTGGTTGCCAAGTGGAAAGGTGTAGCCATTAAGATAAGCCCTAGTTCCTTCTACCTCTTGGTTGCTTTGGGATTTGTAAGTTGGAGTGCTGCTCAGGTGATGAAGTTGGTGCACATTTATCGAGAGATATTACCATAAGTTCACTTTTAGGATTTAGAGTAATTACAAAACTTTCACCATTTAGAAAATTAGAAAAACAAAATATGTAGGAAAAAATGGGGGGAAAGCAAACAATGCAGGCTTATCAAAACAGGAATGAAAAAAAACACTTGCAAAAAGTACCCACAATTGGTGATCATGTACATTTCTATTAAGTTGTGAAATTCAAGGATGTTTAGATAATTCATGAATAATACATCATCAGTGAATTATTTAGAAAACTATTTAGCTAAGGAAATGTTCATGAATACTTCAAATTTTTTTCAACAATTCTGAGAATATCATCACTATGCTCAAGAAGGTAATTAGTTATATCGAGTTTAAGCACCCGCAAAGGTTCCAACCATCGTTTGCTAATGTCGACTTGTATCATTTCATATTGACGATTCTACATTTTATTGGTTGGGTATTGATACGGTATTAAGGTTTGGTTCAGTACCCACCATCTAGTTTTGCATTGCACCATGGTTAAGAACTCGAAAAAAGTATCGAGATCTTATCTTGATACAGAGTGTGTACCATAATCAAGTGAATTATACCGAACCAATAATATAGTAATACAATTTTCTATATAGATTTTGTGGACCTTGGTTCTAAGTTCTAAGTTCTGACCCTAACAAGATTTCATCATTGCTTCTTGCTCAAGTGAGAGAGATAGATCCCAACTTGGGTGGTCAAACTGAGTGGTCATCATTGAATAAGTTGAAAGCATGCTTTGAATTGTTGGTGGACTCTGTTTTCTTTACCACAGCCTTTTGAGCGGAGCCAGGTTTGGGCGCACCCCTCTCTGCCTCTCTCTCCTCCTTTTTTCTATTTCCACTCGTTTTCCCACTGTCTTTCATGATAGAGGATTGGCCTGCGCTATTGGCACAGGGTGAGGGGGCTGTTGTAGGATCCTTTTACTTTTTCTCCTGCTGGCATTCAATTTATTGATCTTTCGAACGGTCACCTGTGAAAGGTGAGTACATCCATGTGACAATGAACATGGAGAGCTTGTACCGTATGTAGCTTATGCATGCTACAATGGCATGCCATGACATCATGGCCAGTCATCATTGCATCATACTCTTTCAAGAAAAATCACAATGCGAAGCAGCCAAATCATGCAAAAAGGCTAATAGACGTACTAGGTTTGGAAACTCCGACTAACTATAAAAGCACGACGAAATGCTCTTAGAATCTTACCGTTTGTAGTTTTGTAAGTGTGAATTGCATGACTGGGGTTAAATTTTCTTCTACTTTTCGATGCATTGCTCTGAGGTTTCATGACAAGCCCCTTTATTGCCTAAGATTGCCTTGGTCATGAATGCAGCAGCAATTTGCAGCAGGTTGAGGATGGGTCAATTGGCGGTTTCGAATCTTCCAGAACTTGGTGAATTCTATTTAATTCACAACGTAGATCACATATAGATGGTGCATTGCTTGCTAGATAAACAAGGAGAGGTTAATATTGATGTTTTCCTCTTCTGGAAGGATCTCAACCTGAACAACTTAAATTTTGGTCAATTAATTCCAATAAAGAACAGCAATTTGATAGTCTCCTTGCATTGACTACGGTTTACTACTACATTAAGTACCATGGAGGATTCTTTATTTGCAATATCTATCATTAATGATTTTAACTCACCCACTACAACAGCTTCCTGTAGTTGGTGAACTAATTTAAACCGCAGAAAAATCATAACTAATGCTTTGAGTTTGGGTGAGGTGCAGAAAAATTTGCTTCTTAGAGGTGAATAGTATGTCAGACTGGATCGCCTTCTTTATTACGGAGCATGTAGGAGATATATTGTAGACTGATATGGGGTGGATTCGATGTCTTTCCATGATATTTTGTTTTTTTGGATTCTCTTGGTTATATTCATATTTGATTTGTATGAAAACTTCGCCTTAAAAAAATTTAAAAAAATTATGAAAAATCTTTCTAAGTTTAGATATATTGGTGCAGAATCTGGTAGTCGCCGGATCCAGCTGGAGTGGAGGTGGACGAGATCGCCGCCGGAGATTTGCAAAATAAAGTCCCGTCCAGAGCCGGTCGGGAGTGGCTCCGGCAGGATCCTCCGACAATCAAGTCAGCTCTTCCAGCCAACAGAAATGGAGTGCTCTGGAATGAGTTCGGTAGAGTTTAGAGAATGAGAGGAGAGCTTAGAACCTAAAGCTTAGAGCTTAGAGCTTAGAGAAAACATATCTGAAGGGTCCCTTTTATAAACGGAGCTTGATTGATGGTGACGACCATACCGCCTGATGGCGGACCGCTCGAGGCTGCGTCGAGTTTGGTGCAGAGAGAATGGTATCGTCAGGCCGATAGTGACAGCCATACCGTCCGATAGTGGTGGGTTGCTCGAGGTCTGACGGAGTCAGTCACGGAGGGGGGCGCCGTCTATAGTATTGTCTGTGGCAGACTGATGGTGACCATTCGTCCAGATTTAATAGCCATAGCTCTGAGAAAGCAGGCATTGATCAGTGGACTTCGGTATGTATCAATTTCAGAGGAGTTCGATCGAAGAAAAAGCTTGGAAGAAGTTCGGCTCCCGTAGGAGTTCGACAGAAGGAAAAGCTTGGAGGCAGTTCGGCTCCCGCAGGCGTCTGGTTGAAAGAGCGCGGAGGAAGTTCGACTCTCGCGGGAGTCCGACTGAAGCTCGATCGCTGAGGAGTTTAATCGGATGAAGGAGTTCGGCTAAGGCCCGGCTGCTAGAAGTTCGAAAGAGCTCGGTCGACTGAAGAAGTTCGGCTAAGATCCAGCCGCCGAGAGTCCGAAGGAGCTCGACCACTAAGAAGTTCGGCCAGCTAAAGGAGTTCGGCTAAGACTCGTCCGCTGAAGCTTTTCCGTGGCTACCGGTTGTATTAGGCTGAGCATCGAGCTGAATTTCGGTAGGAGCGGGGTTTATCCCCAATAATAGTCCCCCCACTTCCGAGTTCGAAACTCGAAGGAAGGGAGTGCAGAATAGGCGACTGTCAAAGTTCTCTTTTGGGCTTTGTATTGGTTCAGGGTGAAGCTCGGGAGAGATCTCATCTCCAGCCAAAGTTGATGTTGAAGTTGAAGTCCGGAGAAAATTTCATCTTCAGCTAAGATTGAAGTAGATCTCGTCTCCTGCGGTCGAGGTCAGAGGTTGAGCTCCTCGGAGGCGATATTGTCTTCAGTAGTCGAGGCTGACTCGGGGGAGATCTTCTCTCCTGCAATTGAGGTCGACTCGGGGGAGATCTCATCTCCTGCAGCTAAGGTTAATACGGGCACTCGAGAGAGATCTGATCTCTAGTCGAGATTGATGCGAGCGCTCAGAGGAGATCTTATCTCCTGCAGTCGAGATTGGCCCGGACCCTTAGGGGAGATCTTATCTCCTACGGTCGAGGTCGCTATGGACGCTCGAAGGAGATCTTATCTCCTGCAGCCAAGGTCGGTCCGGACCCTCGGAGGAAATCTTATCTCCTGCAGTCAAGGTTAATTCGGACGCTCGGAGGAGATCTTATCTCCTGCAGCCAAGGTCGGCCCGGACCCTCGGAGGAGATCTTATCTCCTGCAGCCGAGATTATTGCGGACGCTCGGGGAAGATCTTATCTCCTACAACCGAGATTGGCCCGGACCCTCGGAGAAGATCTTATCTTCTACGGTCAAGGTTGATGCGGACGCTCGGAGGAGATCTTATCTCCTGCAGCCGAGGTCGGTTCGAATCCTCGAGGGAGATCTTATCTCCTGCAGCCAAAGTTATTGCGGGCGCTCGGAGAAAATTTTATCTCCTATAGTCGAGATTGGTCCGGACCCTCAGGGAAGATCTTATCTCCTGCAGTCAAGATTGCTACGAGCGCTCAAGGAAGATCTTATCTCTTGCAGTCGAGGTTGGTTCGGACCCTCGGAAGAGATCTTATCTCCTACAGCCGAGGTTGAAGGTCTTTGACCTACTCATTTTAGGATGAGGTTCTACTCCTGTTCCTAACACGGCCACTATTGACTGCTTCTTTCCTATCAACACGTAGTTTTTGCACTAAGAAACAATATTATTGAAATGAAAGAATTTTATCGGAAGAAAGTTACTGGCAGCACATCCCCAGATTTTCTATGTTTTAGGGTCGTAGGGGCATTGTTCCTCCGAGTTTTCTTGGGTGGTAAGTCCTCTATCTCATGTTGGCCTCCTCAATTCAAAGCAAGCTTCTCTTAGCTTTAACACTGGGAGGCGGCCGATCTCCTTATCGTTCCTCCCTCATTGGTGGTTCTAGCTCCTGGGGGGAGGACTTCTTCGTGCCCTTCCGTCGGGGCTTTCACGCTCCCAGGCTCGAGAGAGAGTTTGGGCTCGCCTGCGCCCAGAAGAAGTTCAAAAATGCGGTCGAGCTTCACTCGGATTTTCTTCATCGTCCTTAGCCCTGAGGCCTTTTCAGCCCGGGCATAACCTTCGGCTCGAGCCAGCAGATCGACGAAGTCCCTGGGATACTTCTTCTCCAAGGAGAACAACAAGTCATTCTTCTGAAGGCCGCCCTTGAGCATGGCCATCGCAATGGACTGATCCAGATCCCGGACCTCCAATATCGCGGCGTTAAACTAGTTGACATAAGCCCGGATAGATTCTCCTTGTTTCTGTTTGACATTCATCAGAAAATCCGAACTTCAGCGCGGACATCGACTGCTGATGAAGTGAGCCACGAACTGACGGCTCATCTGATTAAAAGAGAAGATCGTACCCGACTTCAACATCGAGTACCAGTTTTTCGTTGCTCCCTTTAAGGTAGATGAAAAGGCTCGACATAATATGGCATCTGGTGCACCATGGAGTAGCATCATGGTCCGGAAGGCCTCTAGATGATCAACTGGATCAGAAGTTCCATCGTAGCTTTTGAATTGAGGAAGCTCGAAGTTCGACGGGATGGGCTCTTGCATAATTTGGAGAAAGAAATGAGGATCGATGCGGATGTTGTCAAGGTGAGCCGGGGTGACGTGGCCGAGCTCTTCAATCCGTTGGTCTATCTTCCACAGTCTGTGATCGAGGGCATCGTTTTAATTGCAGATCTTGAGGAGCTTCCGACTACAAATGGGAAAGGTCTCTCCTAGAGGAGAATCTTGATCCGAATATGGATTCTCGACTCTCTATTTTTTCTTCCCAGGGGTGACGGGTACGTCGGCCCGAGTACTCTTTCATAGGATCGATTTTCGATATTCTGATGATGGATTTCCTGGTGGAGTCACCATCAGAGGCTGCTGCATGGCCTGCATTGCCTCCGTGAGGCCACGGACCTACTGGACAAGTAGGTTGAATTGCTCCACATCTACCGTGGGTACAGGTGGAACCTGAGTTGCCAGGGCTGAAGCAGGAGTAGATGGATCTGGACGAGATCGGGCTGCGGAGGCCATTGATCATCGGATCGAAGCTCTCCTGTGAGGCATTTTTTCTTGAAAAAGAACTATGGAGAGGAAGGAAGGAGATCTCTGGAGAGAGAGAGATCGTTGCTGAGCATTTCTTTAAGAATAAGGGGACCTCAAGAACACTTCAAGAACAGAGGCGGCCCTCCTTCTAGCACCAAATCTATTGGTGCAAAATCTGATTATCGTCGAATCCAGTTGGAGTGGAGGTGGACGAGGTCGCCGTCGGGGACCTGCAAAATAAAGTTCCATCCGGAGTCGGTGGGGGGTGGCTCCGGCAGGACCCTCCGACGATCAAGTCAGCTCTTCCGATCAATAGAAATAGAGTGCTCTGGAATGAGTTTGGTAGAGTTTAGAAAATGAGAGGAGAGCTTAGAGCCTAGAGCTTAGAGCTTAGAGGAAACATATCTGGAGGGTCTTTTTATAGACGGAGCTTGATTGATGGTGACGGCCATACCGCCTAGTGGTGGGCCGCTCAAGGTTGCACGGAATTTGGTGCGAAGAGGATGGTATCGTTAGGCCGATAGTGATAGCCATACCGTCCGATAGTGGTGGGCTGCTCGAGGTTTGGTGGAGTCAGTCACGGAGGGGGGCACCGTCTGTAGCATCGCTTGTGGCAGACTGATGGTGATCGTTTATCCAGATTTAATAGCTGTGGCTCTGAGAAAGCAGGCATTGATCGATGGACTTCGGTATGCATCAATTCTAGAGGAGTTCAGACTCCTAGAGGAGTTCGACCAAAGGAAAAGCTCGGAAGGAGTTCGGCTTCCGTAGGAGTTCGACCGAAGGGGAAGCTTGGAGGAAGTTCGGCTTCTGCAGGCGTCTGGCTGGAAGAGCGCGGAGGAAGTTTGGATCTCGCGAGAGTCCGACTAAAGCTCGGCCGCTGAGGAGTTCGGTCGAATGAAGAAGTTCGGCTAAGGCTCGGCCGTTGAGGAGTTCGGCCGGTTGAAAGAATTCGGCTAACATCCGTCCGCTGAAGCTTTTCTGTGGCTACCGGTTGCATTAGGCTGAGCATCGAACTGAACTTCAGCAGGAACGAGGTTTATCCCTAACAAGATATAAATTACATTTATATCTAGAAATTTGAAAAATCTACTGTTACATCCTTAAGATTTATTTTTAACCTACAAAAATTTTTCTCTACACGAATTAAGGTGTAGATTAAAAGTAGACCTCAAGAATATAATAATAGATTTTTCAAACTCTTGTATGTAAGTATAATTTATATCCAAACTCAGAAGAACTTTTCTAATTTATTCAAAATAATTATTATTAAAAAATAAATATCAAGTATATTTATTTTCAAACATTTTTCTTGATTTTTTTTTTTTTTGTTATAATCTAAAGATTGCGGTAAATCATTGTTAAATGAATATTTCATTGTGATGAGCATTTTTGTCACCGAAGTCATTCGGTATTCCCCTTCATCTTACCGAAAATAAACAACTAGGGATTTATAACCAACCAATCATCCTTGAAAGCTCTAATTCTTATTGATACATGGAGTTACCAACTCAAGCAAGCGAGTCCCTCGTAGAATCCAAATAACTTGGAACTTGGTTCTGTATCTAGCCTCCCTTTTTTTCACTTTGGCCGCAAATTGTACGTGCAATGGAAGGGTTGAAGCATGTCTAGAACCTGTACGAAATGGCCGGTGCCTGGTTCGCTTGGCTGTGCTCTCTCTGTTATGACAGGATGAGGAAAAGATCTAGATTGTTATCCAAAAAAATTTAGAAGCTCTTTTGATATCGAGTCAATGTGCCAATTGAGTGTCTGAGATTTCTGTACGGCAGTGATATGCAAGAAATCAGCTTTTCTACCAAAGGATGCTGTATACTTTAGAAGCTTTTTAAAAGATCTGAAACTGTGTGGACTATTAATGAAGTGCCCCCAACTTGCTATCGTTTGGAAGCAAATCCTGTTGGGTGAGCCATCTCATGGGTGGTCCTCCTCTATACCATTTGTTGTTTTATCAACTCCAATATGCTGGCCATTTTGGAAAATCCGATTCACAAATTTCCTTACCTCTATTATTTTGATTTCTTTTTTTTTTTTTTTAAAAAAAATATAATGAATATTCTTCTTTCCCCCTGGTAATTCTATTCTAGACAACAGTTTTTAGGTGAATATTATTGCTACATGGTTGTGTTTGAAAAATCTTAAGCACTGCATGGAATGGGGCCATGGACTAAAGATCTCATGGTCAAAAATAGACCCATGAGGCTTTTGAATTAGGTTTTCGCAATCATTCACAAGGAGGTGTGGGCGCTAAAGAGTCTTGCCTCCTTGTTTTCATTTCCATTTGCAGTACGGCGATTTTTCGGTTTCTTGCTTCGGTGAACTGGGTTTCCATTTTTTACCTGCTCAGAAGTGTTGCATATGTTGAATTACCCGTAGCGAAATTCTGGTCCTGGCTAGCTCGTCCAATAAAATAGATAGGCCGTAGCTTAACATACTGCCACCAAAAATACTATGGGAATTAATATACTAAGAATTCTATGACTAATGTGCAACTAAATAAAGAAGAAGTTTGGTCCAATGGCCTCGCCCCTCACTCAACGGCTTAATCCTGGGAGAGTTCTAGGCTCAAAATTCAGGCAGTGACTCTTTATCAAAAGACGGTAAAAAAAAACAAAAAAACCGTAACGCACTAAAAGAATACTTTAAAATAATGATCCTGCGTAAGATTTACATCCACAAACTTCTTGTAGACAAGATGCTAAAATAAAGATACGTATATATGGAAGGGTTATGTCAACGAACTTATGCCTTAAAACGATGCCCACGCACGCAAACCACGTGACAACATGGGTGTGGATGAATATGGACTTACTTTGGACCAGCATGGCCCAGAGTGATCTCGTGGCATGATAAATTTTGGTTGGAGTTCAAGTTGCTAAAAATTTAAACTAAATTTATCTGGTCAAATCCGGTACCTGACTTGCTTGAAGCAAAGACCCCATCACTGCTGTAGATTTCAGGAAATGATGGGGGTCCAACCTGGGTCAGGCAAAGCAGGATCGAGCACATGAATGCATGACATGTCCCTGCATGGACATGCCATTCCATGTTATATGCAAGGAAATGTGACATGGGCCCCTTGAGGCCTAGAAAAGGTGGTACATGGTAATGTGGCATCACTGTGACTATTCACCACAATGTACACCAGGGACACAGCCTAACATCCATGCTTTTAGTGGACGCATGGAAAGTAAAGACAGCCATGGTCCCATGTGTTGGAATCCATGCCTTAAGAATACTTTAAAGCATATATTCCCTTCCGGCCCCTTTGTCTTCTTATCACACACCTTTAGGATCATAAAACCAGGAGCTCTTTTTTTTCTAAGGGCCTAGGCATGGGTGCACCTTTAAATTCAATCCTAGATCTTGATACCAACAACCTAGAGGCAAAAATAATTCCGCACTGAGTGTTATTTTATTGGCTTTAATCGCCCGGTGTTTTAATATATTTATGGATGACTCCAGACATTCTTTTATATTTGGTTCTGATATACTTGGGGGCTTATTCCCAAGACTACCAGTCTCATTGGTTAGAAAAGGGAAAGCAAGATTGAGAATCCCAGTGCTGGATCAGGACTGATGTAGGAGATAAAAAAAAGGCTTGGAAGCTGAGGATAATACTGAAAAGCAAACCTAGATGTATTTTGACCAGCTAAGACTTATTGAGGAAAGCAAAGTTGATTTGGCCATGATGAAGGGAATGGTCCTTAAAGTTGTCAATCATGGCAGGGTTTTACTTTTTCTTCATGTGATTTTAGAACCTTGTCAGTTAGATCAGAAGAGATGCGATTTTAGAAGATATGTCTGATTTAAATTTATGCTGGAGTGCTTTCATTAGTTGCCTCTGGTACCTGATCCATTAAGCCTAACATTATTTTTAGTGCTTGGCATAAATAATGTCATGTTTTTATAAAAAAACATCATTTTCTTCTTTCTTTCCCATTGAATAATTAATGAAGTTGATGTACTACTGGTTAAATGATGATGGATCCATCCTGGAATTTCACTCAGGTATTCTCAGAACAACCTCTCCTTTTTTTTTTCTTTTTTTCTTTTTGTATGATTGAGGCATTAATATCAGAACAACTTTGGTGGTCAAAATATGTACCCTAATAAACTGAAAGCCAACCGTTGCTTTCTTTTTGCAAATTAAGGACGGATAAGTCTCGCTCACTAGAGGTAATTGCTACATACTGCTTTCCGTGAACTCTAAACCAAGCCTCATTTTGTCTAATGATTCTTGGCTAGAAGACATATTGAAGGGCAAATCTATCGAAACGGATGACAAATAAATGTTTGTTTGATGGTACCACCAAATAAAATTTTGCCAGTTCCATAAAAAGAAAACAAAGATGGAAAATTTATTTGTCAAGGGAAGCCTGAGCAACTCTAGAAGCACGAAGTACTGAAACAGAAGTGAATTCAGGCTTTGGACTAAAGCGTGGGTGTCCCTTGAGTGGTTACGTGGATTGAAATATAATTTAGAACTTCAATAATTTACTCCTTTTATGGACTAAAGAGGAGAAATAATTTGCTCCTTTATGGAGTTGTCGCTGATATTTGAGACCCACTGGAAGATCAGCTCCTCCATCTGCTTGCATCCCAACTATTTGAGATAACAGGATTTACATGGTCCCCTCCTCCAGTATGGATAGAAATATTACTGATATGAGAAAACTGGTGCTACCTTATAAAGTATTGAGTGCATCAATGGCTCATTAAGATATCAATCAAACTTCCATATCTACAAAGATGATGGGCTTTTCTAGTTTTATAATTCTTAATAAGAGTATATGACCTATATAGATCAACAAATAGGAAAACTGGTTTTACCATTCACAGTATTAAGTGGCTTAAAATGTCAGCTACTTTGTTATTTAAACAGACATGATACTACGGTTTCCCTTTTGTTTTTCTAGGTGTCATGGCCTTCAATAATTAGAGCACAAGGTATATATATATACAAAACCCAATGCAGAGATGTGCAGTGATCTGTGAATTTTGTAGGGGAAAGAGAGAGAGAGAGATGAAGTAAATGGGAAAAGGTGAGGCCCAAAGCAAAGGGAGATGTACTCTATAAAGAATTCATGCTTTTTGGAACTAGATGGAGGTTAGTGGGCATGCTGGATCGGTAAAGAAAGGAGGGTGCATAAAAAGCAAGGGCAAGCTTGCCCATACTCTATTTCACATTATCCTAGCCTCTTTCTCTGACAAGAAGGATGTGGGCCTGAGCTTGTTAATTATAACAGGGATTCTTTTGGAGAGGGCCAGCCTATCTTTGCTTATTTAACCTTGCTAACATGGAATCATCACAATTACCAAAAACCCAGTCACCAAGCTCTCTCTCTCTCTCTCTCTCTCTCTCTCTCTCTCTCACTGCACACACATCATGTATCCAGTACTGTGCATAAAAGATAATTCCTTCACTAGCACATATGCATACTTGGATCATGTCTTGCAAAGAACAACGGTTGTTCTTAACTGGACATGTTATCTGTTGAAAGGTTTGGTTCATAAGTTAAATTAGTATAATCTTATTTTTCTATAATATGGAGTAATATGCATTAGTTTTTTTTTTTTCATGGTTACCCTAGATGCCATATGACCTAGTACTTTGGCGAACAATGCAAGTTTAGCAAAATAGAGTTGATTTAGTATTTAAATGTGTTGTAGAGAAACCATGGGGAGAGCTTATATATTAACCCACATGAATTAAGAGTCGAGATCTTTGTGGTGCATGTTTTGCATCGTAGCAGAGCCTTGGGTAGCGACCATTCATTTAACTATGGAGACAGATGGTTATTAAATAGTACATAGTAAATGGCACACAAAGTGCACCGCATATAGTATGAATGCCATGTGTTTGATAACCATTTATTTTCATGATCGAATGGCATGGTGGCTATCCAATGCTGTATAGCTCTTTGCAATGCCAAACATGCACCGCCAAGGATCTGAACTCCATAACTAGTGTGATACATGCATAGGAGGTGGTTTCATATTTGAGTGGCCAACCCAGCATCAGTAGCCTAGCAAACTTTTCGTGGGCATGAAATGGTCAGCCCAAAGCATTTTCCTTATTCCTCAAAAAGGAAGGAAAAAAAAAAAGAAAGAAAGAGGAAGCAAAACATTCTCCTTTCTATAATGCAAAGAGCTTAATTAACCATTAATTGGCATTCAGCCATTTATAGTCAAAATTCACGATGGAGCCTATAATCTGTATCCATCTTCTTCTCTTTCTTCCTTAGATGCTTTTGATCCATAGCCAAAGCACTTTCCTCGTAATCAATTATGGCTGGTAGCTTGTCCTTCTATGCCGTCAGTCTCAACTATCTACGTATTTGATATCCTGGTTAAGCATGCAATGTATTAAGCTACAGATGTTGTTCCTTTTATCCATCCAATTTCTATAAGAAAATGATAGCATTTTGAACATGTACCGTACATGGAAACCACCCTCCCTTGTATGCAGTCCCACAAATATTAAACCTGAACGAGAAATTTACGCTATATCAACAAAATCATGAAGAATTACTACTCAAAATAGAAATAAAATAAATAAAACAAAGCCTCCAAGAACATTCTTTTTTTTTCTTGGAGCAGGGAAGACCGGAAGAAAAAATATTTATAAGAGAGTTGACAGTATTGAAGAATATAGACCATCCAAAAAATATTTTTTAAAAAATTAAATAAAATATAAAAATATTATTTCAAAGTATAGAAAGCAATATTCATTTTTTTTTATAGATCATAAGTATGAAGTATTAGTGGTAAAAGCTGACACAAATTCATGCAGCAAAAAATCAACAAGAAAATTTATAGTTGTATTGTGGAATGAATCAATGATTTTAAATTTTATTAAAAGCTAATATATTCTTTCAATATTTTCATTGGACAGCGATGTTCTCAATTATAAATTTTTTATAAAATTTTTAAAAATATCATATAGATTGATTTTTTTTTTTTTAAAGTAGGAGCCTTTGCCTGAAAGAACATCCTTGAACACATAACCCCCCTCTCATCGGAAGGAGGAACATTTATCTACGTTTCTCGCTCACAAATCCTGTTTTCAGACATTGTTGCATGGCGACAGCACTCGAGTATAATAGGACATGATTTAGTTCTCCGGAGGTCGGCCATCATCTTGATGTGCAGCATCCAACGCATCCATGTCTCACTTATGATTGCATGAGAGAACCGGAGGAGCCAAGCAAAAGTGCTCAGTTTTTCGGATGGTACTTGCCGTAAATACAGAGCCATCTAACCAAGGGATCCACCAACGCCCAGAGAGAAGAGCACATTGATGATATAGATCACTTTTATCGTTTTATTCTTCCCATCTAAATAGAAAATATTTTCATAGAGAGAAATTAGTCAAGATGGTGTAGTCACTACTCCATGGTCGTGGTTGTCTTTTAACATTTTTAAGCGCGTGCGCTTAAATGTTATGCACATTTATGCATGTAATTTTATCTGCAATCGTAGATCTCTTGAGAGTTCTTTAAGATGACATCGAGTCAAACCTACAAATATTTATAATTGATGCAAATATATAGGAGTAATTGACTATGAAGATCACATTTAATTTGCCGTATATTCATGAAATTTGTACACCAAAAATATTAAGTTGTTCATGTAAAGTAATAGTAGTTGCTTCTTTAATTAGATTTAGAACATGCAAGGTTAGAATAATAGACTGAGATGCTTTATAGGAGATCACAAGAACTTGACAGAATAAATGTGCAACTCCATAGTCTTAACTTTCAACATTAAAAAAAAAATCATAAGGTTCTACAAAAAAAAGAAGAAAAGAAGGTAAATCATAAGGAAAATAAGAATGGTCATAAACCCTATGCTTAGAAACGTTGAAAATGTTAGAATAAGATCCAGACAAAACTATGAAAGATAATCCTCAAAATGAGACCTATAGAAAGTTTAGGAATGTAAATTTTGTGTTTTAGATGGTTAGGATATTTGTTGTGCCTATAATGGATGGATCTATTAGCCTGACGGGTGGCATGGGACTTCCTGTGTTTGTATATATGTTTATGAGGAAAAAGTCATATATGTGCAAGCACGGTGAGTGATTATTATTTAATTCTTGAAAGAAGGATCACTAAGCAACAAAGACTATAAAATTTAAAAAGCGAAACAAATTGACTATTTTTTTATTAGGACTATAATTTGTAGGAATTAATGGGGTTCTTTTCTTGTTCCCTTACCACGATGGGACATGATTGGAAAAATTGAATTATTTTCAGGTGAGTGTTATGTCATTGCGCGGCAATGCCTTCGCTTTCTTTAAATTTTCTCCACATCCCCATGCACATGTGGCATGATTGTGCTTCAATATAGTATATATGATAACGGCTCTTATCTATTGATCTGAAGTATAACAAATTACGTAGGAGAGAGAAAGACATCAGACCTTTGTGAATAGACTAACAAGGATCAAACACGGGATACATATCAAAGTAGTAATCTTTGCTTGTTATTTTTTTTTTAAAAAAAAAAAAATCAGACTGGTATTCGCTATTGACTCGTGTATCTTACTTAAGTCAAAGTTTAAAGTCAAATTTTGTTTGGCAACCAATTGCATGCTGCCACAAACTTTTTCTGACTATGTTAGGAGAAAGAGACTATTCCAGCTTTTTTTTTCTTTTAACATTCCCATGTATCTCTTGTGTAACCTTTTTCTTTTTTTTTCTTTTTCAAAAAATAATGAGAAACCTACCAATCATTTCGTGAAAAAAAAAAAAAAAAAAAACCTATATAAAAATTAATTTCTAACAACTGCAATCATTGTTTTGACGTCTCATGAATGTTATTTACACATATAAAAGCTCGAATAAATATAACTACCATGCTTGGTTAGGATATTTTATAATTTCACAGGCATATATAATTATGGTCATCAAATATGTCCAACTTAAATAGTTTTTTTGAAAAAGTTTAACTTCTATCTAGTAATACCTACACAATATAGCAGCAACATCAGATCATTATGAAAAGCTTAAATGACAATTGTAACCATTTTTAATGGGTTTTCAACTAAACGAGTAAACCTTTTATATTTAGGGTACCAGGATACTTATTTTATTCATCTACAGTTTTACAACATCTTTTTTCAGTAAAGACTTGCATGCAATGTTATTTAGCTACAAATTAATACGTCAGCTGTCAACTCTGCATCGATAGAAATTATTACCTTTATCTTTTCTTTGTTTATTCCAAAACGATGCATTAAATACATATATCTCGCATATCTTAGACCCCATGTGATAAGAAACATAGAGCTCCGACCATGTTCTGAGTTGTGTGGGGGTGGGGCGAGAGAGAGAGAGAGAGAGAGAGAGAGGCATGAGTGATATCATTACCATCTCCTGAGGGGTCTTTGCTGAAAAGCCTTGGGATTGAAGGCACAGTTTGTAATCATGGCGGAGGAGCTATAATCATCCCCCTGTAATTGCCAGCGACTGCAACATCTTCATATAAGAGCAAAAAAAAAGGCATAAAGAGAAAGGAACAGCCTGGAGAGAGATAAGAGAGAGATGATCTCTTGTCTTCAATTTCAGAGCTGCAGAAAGTTCTTCTGAAAAGAAAAGCTAGAAGAGACAGACCCGCACACGAGAGAGAGGGATAGAGAGAGAGCTTTGAAGGGCGGGTACACCTTCCTTCCCTCCCTTCTCTACTTCAATAAGCTCGGGGAGTAAAAGTATGGGCTTGAAAAAGCAAAGAGGAAAGTGAGTAGAAAAGTTGAAAAAGGGAGAAAGACTTGAGAGCATCTGCTTAAATTTTTCTTTGAGTGGACAGTGAGATTCCAAAGCTCCAATAGTCTTCTTCTTTTTTTATTTTTCTCTTAATTCCTCTCTTTTCTGATCTTGGGACTATCAAGCCGTTCAAAACATCATGATGGAGCCTTCAAATCTAGACCACCACCACCACCACCAAGAAGAGCTTCATGGGTCCTCTTTAGCAGCAGCTCCATCTTTCCATGGTCTTGGAGGCAGCCATGAGTGGAGCCAAACTCTCATGCTGTAGGTCTTCTGAATAACTGATTTCCGTTCCTTCTTATATATATATATACACACTTTCCAGCTTGTCTTTGTTTTTTTGCACAAGAGAGAATTTTGAGTTTTAAATTTGTATTTTTTTCGAAATAGGACATCTGAATACACTTGAATTTAATTCCTAGGATTTGGAATTTTCTTGCTTGGTTGTCTGTTCCTCCTATCTTCATTATTTATCCTAGGGATTTGTAACCCTATAAACATAAGAATCTTAGGAATTAGACGCCTCATAGTCACTTAAGGCTCTATTTTAGTTTATGACCTCAAAAAGGAATAGAAACGTGTTTTCATTGCATGATATATGTAAGAAACCGAAGGATCGATGTTTTCATTGTATAAGACTTTCTTTAGAATCTCTAAGCTTGACCGGGTTTTGCGCAGAAACTGTGGCGACTTCATATCCAACGCCAATGGAGTCCTCTCAAGCCAAAGAGAACATAGACTAAGTCATGAGTTCCCACCTCCTCCTTACAACTCACAAATGGTCCAAGACCTAGGGTTTCACTGGGCCGCCAATTCTGAGAGCTTCATGAACCAGTCAGCCCACCAACTCGACCTAGCAAAGATCAAAGGCGAGCTACCAGACTCTTTTCCAAAGCTTGCTGGGGTCATTAGGGACCCCTCCACCGCTGAAGCCTACCAATTAGAGGAGAAGCTCTTCAGAACGTGGGCATCAGAGTGCCAGATCAATGGCCTTCAGCCTCCTTCAACGGACTTGTTGGAAGTCCCGAGCTTGGTCAATTTTGGCAGTGGCAGAGGAAACCTCGGCGTGATATTTCCGACAGCTAATATTTCGAACCCATGTCCCCTTCTACCAACGTTCCCGGGATCCCTAGGCATGGACCTTCAGGCTTTGGATCTCTTGGCTTCAGCTCGATTCGGCCGGAGCTTCTGCCAACCTTCACCTGCCGCTAGTATGGCCGGTTTGTCAGGAGAAGATGCACCCTTTGTGCTTGGCCATCTCCATGAACCAACTCAAGGACCATCGCACAGTCACCATGAGGTGCGCATGCCCTTCCCTTCCTTCTTCAACATAAATAATAATAATAATATATAAGAATTATGATAAGAATAACATTGATCGATAATTGCATGAAGATGAGATTGATGATCTTAGAATTTGACAATACTGATTGGATCAATAGCCGACAAGCTTGGGCACCATCCATCCCACCAACACTACTGAAGCAAATAATCCAATAATGGCACTTGAGTTATTGTGAAAAATTGTTGTGGTTTCTTGCTGTGGTTATATGAAACCAAGGATCAACACCACCACCATTTAATTAAACAACCACTGTCCTAGCTAGCTATGCTCATCGATCGACCCCAATCTTGCTGCTGTAATCATCATTGGCATAATCATGAATTTAAATGCATTGATAGTTTATATCTAAGTATTTTGTGTGCTTGTTATTTCTTTCTTTTAAAAAAAAAATTTGTTGAAAGCTATTTCCTTGATTTCTTTTTCTAACAGCTAGATGTCAATATTAACAAAAGTGTTATTAGCATGAGTTGGATGGTGGTAAGCACCAGTATCCGCCTATGTTACTTGGTTAGTTTAAAACGAATATATGGATGGTACGTTGGAAGAAGTAAAGAAAGTGAGATCTACTTTTGTACCATATTCTCTCTTAATTAATATTCTAGCAGACAATGGGCAGTACCAAAAATAAATATTTTTGGGAAGGTACTAAAAATTAGTAAAACCAATAACGTTCCTTTTTTTTTCTTTCTTTCTTTTTATTATTTAAGTTTACCATCTCTTGTTGGATTCTTTGACGTATAAAATGTAGAGACTCTCCCGTCCTCATTTATTTTTCACTGGTAGATGGAACCCCAAAGCAAAGATTCATGATGTCCCTCATGTTTTTATTTTCTTTCTCACCTCATACCAATGAGCCATAAAGGTACAAAGCTCTTTTCAGCTTTATGTGTGACACTGCATCATCTTTACAAAAGAAGACCATAAATAAAATATGAGAAAGTAAATATGTATGTTGTTATGGGGTTCTATATCAATCAATCAAACCAAACAACTGACCTTTTGACTGTTGCTCCGTTGAAGATGCCATCTCTAGCCAGTGGAGTTACGGAAGCAAAGAGAGCTAATGGTATTTTGGAGCACCGAGCATCTCAAACGGCACCAAAAAAACCTCGGTTCGAGACTCGTTCTTCATTCTCTCCCTTCAAGGTACGGATGGATTATAGCAGATACATACAACCAAGCCTTTCCAAGGATAACTGCAATGCTCTACATCTTTGTTATTACTTTTCTTTCTTCTTCTGAGTATTCTTTGGGATTACAAAAACAGGTGAGGAAGGAGAAACTGGGTGATAGGATCGCAGCTCTTCAGCAGCTGGTGGCACCTTTTGGCAAGGTACATCCCACTGCCTCTGTAACTCAAATGGAGAGTTCTCAGAGACCTCGATCGGTGGTTATATATAGAGTATACTTATGGTTTTGGTATACATGTATATAGTTCTTCTGTTCCCCTTTCTTCTTTACTAGCACATGAGATCTTGTTTATGAAGTGTTGATGGAACATAGTGTTTCGGATCTCTTAAAGTGCCATTAATTTTCTTGCGAGGGGTTGATGGCAGAGGAGAGTTCCCTTTTTCTTTACTCATCCCCTACCCTTCGAGCTGTTGCAGGAAAATGAAATAGTGGTATTTGTGGGCTTTTTTGAAGCAGACTATATCCATGATCAGTAAAGCATGTCAGATGGAAAATAATTTTAAAAAAACTACTAGCTTAAAAGGAAAACCAAAAAGTAATAAAGTAATAAAAAAAGGTAAAATCTGGAAAGAAAAGAACGCTAGAAGTACAAAATATTTACATAGAAAAGAAAATGAAATATAAAATAAAATAAGCTGCAAATACAAGTCACATACAAAAAAAGAACAAAAACACAATTTTATCAAAAAAAAAAAAAGGAAAAAGAGTAAACCCAACAATATAAAAAGAAAATGCAGAAATAAGAGTAACATACAGAGCTAAAAAGAAAATAAAAATAAACAAAATGATTCTAGATTGAGTTTAAATTCTAGGTAATTTCGAGATGAAATTGTCTAATAATACATTAAAATGATTCTAGATGCCATTTTGTTTATGTTAAATCTCAAAGAAACATTTAAAATAGTCAATATATTAGCTCAAGCATATATATCATACTAAACAAGATAATACAGTATTATCAAACGATATGACTGCCTTAACTACTAAATTCTAATGATGTTTGCTTGTATTAAAAATTTTCGAGATGTATGACCATTGCAGATATGAAATTATTTCTTCTTAATACCATCATAGATAAAGATCATGTTGTATTATTTCATAAAACAAAAGGAAAGAATGGGAAATTGACACTTATGCTACTGTTTGTCAAACTAAAAGGACTTTTCTCCTTCTTTGAAGTATATATGGTACCAATATTCTTTTATTCTAATATAATAATCCAAATTGAGTTAAAATTTTTGCTTTTTAAAGCGAGAAGTGCTCTTTAGGTATCAAATGAAAGTTTAGAGGATATACATGTGTACATACATAGATACGCACACGTGCGCATGCATGCACGCGCACACATATCATATATGTATTTAACTTTCTTAATTTTGTCATCATTGAAGCTAGTTTAATAAAAAGAATCTAATATATTAAATTTCTTTGATATATATACATATATATGTATATTCTGTTGTATTCTTTTCTAAAGGAAGAGGAACTCCAAAGCATGTTTAGAAAGAGAATTTGGTCTTTTAAAATTTATTAAATGTCAAAATGCAGCCTATTATTATCATTTCATTTTGATTAGAATGTTCTAATTTAGGTAGGGGATATCTTTTATAATTGTGCACTAACTATATTTAGTTTTTCATTGAAGTTTTATACAAATCTAAAATTATGTGGTTGGTGATGCATAGACCGATACAGCATCAGTACTAATGGAGGCCATTGGATATATTAAATTTCTTCAACATCAAGTTGAGGTAATCACCATTCTCATATACATAGCATAAACATTTAAAAGATTGACATGAATTATATAGTAAAGATGTCAATCATTTGGTATAATTCACCATCAATACAAAAGTACAAAATAGTGATGTTCTTTATTTTCAGTTTTTGGAAGTAAATATTTATTATCCAATTATTTATATTATTGAATGGTTAATTGTTATGGATGATATTGCTTTTACAAGAGCAAAAACTATTAAATGATGACCAAGTGGTTACTACTTTCTGAAAATTTACACACCACAACACTAAATATGATACATTAGTTCTTTTATATGTAATACCTGCAAATTTTTTGATGTTGAAAATGAGAATTAGTTATACTTTGAGTTCTATGTTCTTTATTTTTTAAAGAAAACTCTTTGGTTATTTTGCAGACACTAAGTGTGCCTTATATGAAGTCATCCAACAATAAAAAATCAAGGACAACACAAGGGGTATGTACATATTATGTTTCCATTTGATATTCAAAAATTAATAAATTATCTATTATACACTTTGTCTTCCACTACCCATTTTATTCTATATAAAAATTTATTAGAAAATTCCATATCAACAAAAGATAACTACGATCATGCAAACTAATTTTAATCTAAAATGCTATAATTTAAAGTCTGATATGCACATTCGTAAGTATGCGATGTGATATGTTTTGGCCCTAAAAGATGTTGTGAAAATATTATAATTATATCTAGGCCGTTGCATGTATATACAAACATGCAAAGAGAGAGGATGAAAAAGCTGGAAGAAGGATTTTCATTCCTTTAGAATATTTCATAATTTTAGTTTAGCTATCCATATATCAGGATTCACTTATGAAAATCTATGATAAAATAAAAAATATTATTCTGTTTGGCGCATGTCAAAATCATAATAGAGTTGCTCTAGTATTTTAATAATCACTGTTATATTTTTAGATGAAAGAGATTTTTATCAAAGTTAGAAGTGAATAAATCTACAATCATTTTCAAGCATTTTCAAGAATGATCGAAACAAAGGTATCACTTCAAAAAAAAATTTCTAGATAAGATGTGCTCTATTTGCAAGATGAGACACCTATTGATATGGTCTTCAACTTATTAGGAGTACCCTCGTAAATGAATGTGGGACAGATATTTGAATGTTCGCTTCAAATATCCTCTCTAAATGAGGTCTAAGTAAATATAAGAAAAATAATGTTGAGTTCACAAGTTACCTTGAAAACTTCTTAGTTGTTGTATATTAAAAGAAATAAAATATCTAAATAGTTTGTTTATTGGATTGTCCTAATAAAAGTCTCAAAGTGCTAGATGGCAAAGTACATCAAGGAGGAAAAACAAAGAGAGCAATATTAGTCCTTAATTTGTATTATAAAATCAAGTCTTTTGTTTTCATATGCACATTATTTTTCTTAAACTTATCATTTTTTTTTAACATCTAGGTACCAGATGAGGACAGAGATGAATCCAAGCTAGATCTAAGGAGTAGAGGACTATGCCTCGTGCCTTTGTCATGCACTTCATATGTCACAAGTGATAATGGAGGAGTTTGGTCACCACCTAACTACAGGGAAAGTGGTTGAATCAAATATGTTGCTAAAAAGAGTTGTACATGCTTTAAAGCTAGCGACCACATGTTGGTTAATTGAAGAATAATTCATTTTCTCTCTATTTTTTATATTCTTCGATCAATTATAATGATCTTAGCATAGCTAGTGATCACAAGCTTAAGATCTAAAAAGAGTGATATCATGTTGCAAAATTGATCAACTTAAGACAAAGTTTTAAGACAAGGCAATTTTGCTCCATTAATAATGTAGGTATATGCTTCATGGACAATATATAAACATTATCCTCATTGATTAGAAGAAGTTAATTGACCTCATTCTTTGACATATTCTTATTATAAATTTAGACACGCTTCTAATTATATGGTATGACCTATTTTTTGTCCAATTTTTTTTAACAAATTAACTAACTTTGGAAATAGTATTGATAGTGTGACTTTTGGAAATCCGTATAAAACTAAGCATGAGCTTGATACATGCATAACTACGCTCTCGCTCTGTATGTATAGAGAGAGAAATTAAAAGTATCAAAAAAATTCTTAATCTAATAAATATTTAAAATCCTTTACAAAATCAGCATACCATGACCTTAGATAAATCCAACAACCAACATAGCGACTAGAGTGTATGGGTTTTGATAATAAAAGCACCAACTTTAGTTAGAATTATCACTACAATAAAAATGATTTTTAGCAGCAAATTGCTCATGACATTTCTTATTATATGCCATTAAATTCTTCATTTTGCTGCATTTTGCTAAAAATGCTACTATTTTTTAATAAGTATTTTTGATATTAGCGGTACTTTATTATAAATATCACTATAAATTTATATTTTATGTCATACAACTTGAAGTGCCAGAATTCAAAACTGCTATTATGGTATTTAACTAATATGCTGGTAAATAATATCATATTTTATAAAATTTTAAAAAAATATTGCTAAATCTTAAATTATTAATTTTTACATAGAGGTTGGTTTAGTCATACTGATTTACATAGAGTTTGGTTTAGTCATATTGATCTTATAAAATATATTATTATATATATTCTTAGTATTACTTATTTATTGACATGAATGTATGCTAATAAGTTAAATAAATTATTTTTATATGTTAATAATATAAATTATAGTTTGGTAGTTAAGAGTTTGTCTAAAAATGCCTCTAATGATCATTTTTGTTATAATATATTCTATTTTCTAGATTAATAAGTTAAGCGAACTAAATTAGAGCAAAAATCTCAACCAATCATGTTATCAAATTCATTAAACCAAAAGCATATCAAATTACCGTGATCATTACGAGCAATCTTTTCACATTCAATTTTACCTTCAAATCATATTAGAATATTTTTTTATTAATGAATAAATAATTACACCATTTTACATTGATACAAGTCAAACTTAATATCATCAAATCTATGAGTGGTCAATGATATACCTTTTCATCTTCTTGGAAGTAGCTTCAACATGCTTTCCGGATTTCATATTAACTATGTTATATTTCTCATAATGATAACACATTACATGATGATGAGAATTTCATATTATTTACATCATATCTCAACGACTTAGAAAATAACCATGAGTAAACGATATGTGGGCTAATTTGTATGAAGTCAAAATAGATAGAAGTCATGTGATAGGCTTTACTAAGTATGAACCTATAGTCTAAAAGAGGAGATCTGATCATGATATAGATAGACAGGCTAAAGGGTTTAGCCTTAGTCATGATTAATTACAAAGTGTAAGAAGATGATCGATAGAAGACCGAAAGTAATTGAATCAGTCTTAGAGTTTTTCAAGTATAGGAGAGTACTATATCAAGTTTGAGGTAAAAGAAATAGCCAATATAAGCCATGATCGATAAGGTATGATCTTAATCTAATCAATTATGCAGGATGATCGTGCCATCGAATGGGAGTAATGGAAGACAATCAACATCAGTTACTATAACCATTGGGAGTGGAGGCTAAATGTGGATCCGAAGTGTATAGAATGATATGATCATGATGGTATACTTTGTTGAATAGATCATAGTAATTCATTAGAGTAGAATGATATTATGACGGCGGCATACTTGGCTGAATGGATCATAGTAATTCACTGCAGTATTGCATAATTATTAGGCCCCCATGATTGGTATACTTATCTTACTTATCTCATATACGACAGCCCAATTCATGAGGGAATTACAAATATGCACTTCTGTTTGAAGAACTAATCATAAGGCTGTACGAATCCCATTCTACAGCTCCAATATATAGGTTAATAATTTGTTCAAACGAGTCTTCAAACTTATGCAATCATGTATAGGATCATGGGTAATTGAGGATCAAAAGAAAGAAAGCAGAAGTTTTAGTTCTTCGGAACTAACAATTACATGCTTGGAATACAACGATATGACTAAGTTCAAATAACATGGAATGGGCATTGGTTTTTAATTATAGAGGGCAGGCCACCATGGATGCACATAAAACCACCATCCTATGTTCACTTTCTTAAATAAAACCATGTATTACATTTATTTATTTATTATTTTTAAATCTATTTAGTTGACAGGATAATAGGCACTCATCAAATTCATCTGCTAATTTGCACGAATCTTTTATGTTTTTCCGTTCGAATAAAGCACTTGCAAGGTACATCTGGAGACCTAGTATGGGTAGAGTTTAGAAGTAGTAGCGTGACAAGTAACAACCAACCCGGATGATGGAGCGGAATTAGGGGCAGCGATGCGAGAAAGTCACCCTCACTCGTGGTCGTGGGGTCTATAAGTGCCCCTTCCGTTCCTTGGTCAGCTCCCACCCAGCTCTCGTGCGACGCCGCAAAGGAGATGGATAGAAGAGGTCTCCTTTGTCTCTGTCCTCTTATCGCCCTTCTCTGCCTCTCCTCCGCCGAAGTCTTCTTCGAAGAGCGCTTCGATGGTACGATCGGTCGATCCCCAGACTTTCTTTCATATCTGCCATCATTGATCCCAACTCGTCTCTTGTTTTCTCGATCTCGTTCTTCATCTCTGCGATGATATGTCTAACCGACGGATCTGATCGATCTTATCTGTTTCTGCGATCAGTCTCCTCGGATAGGTCGACTTGGTGAAATCGGATCGAATCAGGTCCAGTTCGTTCTTGCGATCGTTTTGAGTGTCTGATCTTGGAAAATTAGGGCTTGTCAATCTGTTTTGATCTGTTTCATTGGAAGAGTTCGTTTACTGAAACATGTTTCTGCAGTTCTGTGCTGATCTTGGACGGTTTGTTGTTTCTAGTTTCTTTAAGGACGCGCCTGTAGTTGCATTTGATGTGCTCTGTTTATAGCACGCTATACGTTAAGCGTGAGTTAAAAGAAAAGCGGATGGGTTAATTGAACTAGTGATGAAGTTCTATGAACAATCGATGAAGTTTTGAGTGCGGAACTAGAGGGCTTTATAATCTGATTTGATCTTTGCAGTTGGCATTTCTTGGAAACGGGACATGTTTCTATGATCTTGGGATGATATTGAATGCTCTGCAGTTCTGTATTTCTTCAAGGAATCGTTGATATTTATACTTTAATTATGAATTGGAATGTTTTTGGTATTGTAATTGTTGTGAAGTCAGCATGTCTAGTAAATGTAGGATTATGGTTTTCTGTGGATGGTGGATGATGTTTACATTGGATTTTTACTGAATTACGTTCATCTTGATTTTCTAGGTATCAGAATATTTCATGTGTTTAGAGGAAGTTGGATTTTAATGCAAATTTTGTCAACTCTGCACAACTAGCTTGTTGCTAAAAAAGGTTGTGACTACATTTTAGATGCCAAAACATGGTATTACTAAAGTAGAATGGGTTTACTTTATGATAAGAAGGATAGACGTACTGTTATTTATGAAGTGGTAATGCGGTGAGTGACAACTACAACTAAGACTGTATGAGTGAAACAACCTAAACTTTAAATAAAATCTGAGAGTAGTTGTTGTTTGTTCAAGGCTCACTACTGATTACAGTTCATCTGTTTTGGTCGTACCTAACAGATTGTATATGCAACTTTTATGTTTTACATGTGAATAGAAGGATTTCTGTTATTGGAATAGTTGTGGAATCAGTGGGTCTCATACATCTGAACTTAATGATATTTTATGTAAAACTGTACCAGGTACAGAATGAAGCCTGGTATTTATAGGATTGTTCATTTGAAAAATGCTTCCATAGATCTACGAGACTGATTACAGTGGAATCAAGAAACAATGGCTTGAATCAGTTTGAAAAGATGCAGCATTGATTTAATAGAATGGATTCAGTCTATAATGAAAAGAATGATATCAATCAGCTTACAATTTGATTATATTAGGGTTAATAACTTGATGAAATTTCTTGGGTTACCATGGTGATGAGTTAGACATATCAAACAGCCACAATATTAGGTGAGGGAAAAATGGGTTCAAGTTAATTTATGATTAATAAATGTAGATGTATTATTTGGTTCTTTAAACCTATTGTTTGCTGATTTTTGTATTCACCAATGAACATATATTTAATAACCAATGGATTCATCAACTAGTGCCCATAAGGGGTTACAGACAGATTTGGATTGCATATCTGAATCGATTTTAGTCATCTATTTATATATATTAAAATAAAAGCTTTTACTACCTTCTGTCACATGTCTATTTTCCTACCGGCACCATCCGCCACTTATGCTTTTTCCAAGCTTCTTCATTCGTGCGGTACTACTACCATCTCCACCCGCAGGAATGATCGTGAATGTGTTCCCCCCATTTTCGGGTCCAATGCCAGATCGGGATGCTTCCCAAACTCCCACCTCGCGATCCCTCCACTTCATCTCCATCGCCGCTTCCTCCCGATCTGATCACTGCTGCTGTCGCTCCCTTCGATGGGCCGCCTCTGCTGCTAGGGCTGCCGCCGTCATCGCTGCGATCCCCTCGTCTGCTGCCCCCTCCACTTCTGCTGCCGCGACAGGGCGGCTTTGGCGACAACGATGCAGCTACGGATCTTGCCAAGCATGAGAAGCATCACGATATCCAGCGGCAATGGGTTCCTCGACTTGACGAAGGTCAAGGTCACCACGCGCCATGTCCCCTACCGGACCCTTTTCCACACCATCCTCGCCCTCGCCTTCCTTCTCCCCTTTGTCTTCATCCTCACTGTCGTCGTCACCCTCGAGGGTGTCAACAAGTGCTCCTCCCTCCGTAAGCAAAGCTTCCTATTTCTTGCCCAAAATCTCGACTCTTTTCAGCTTCATGTTGGTTGTGATATCAAATGGAGGTGTTTTCATGGCCGTATGGTTGTGAATGGGTGCGTTCATAGTTGATCTGATGTGCTTCGGATTCGAATTGGTCACATTTTCCTTGGTGAATATCTAAAATTTTTAAGCTCAATGTTTGTTTTGGGCCTTTTGGCATCGATTGGAGGGGTATTTTAATGCTTGGGTGATTGCAAATGGGGGTGTTGTGGGTTGATCCAATTTGGGTATTTATTTGGATGGGCTGATCCAAGTTGGGTATTGTTTTGGCTTGTTTGTTTTTGCAGTCCTAGCTCATCGAGCTCCCCATTCCCTTGACAAATTCTGAATTTTTGAACTGGAAGTAGTGGTATTGGTTGGAGGTTATGTAATGTTTTGGGTGGTCTTAAGTTCTTCATGAGTCGATCTGCTATGGTTATGGATTCGAATTGGTGGTTGTTCTCTTTGGATTGTTTTTGTTTCCTATCTCAGTGCCCAGCGAGCTCCCATTTTCTTGCTAGGCTTTCGAAATTTTAGTTTTGAGGTTAGTGCTGGATCCATCAGAGTTGGTTTAATTGTCTATTATACGTTGATTTGTAATGGTAGTGGTCTTTTTTATATTTGATGGATATGGGTTATAATGCTTAAATTGGCAGCTAAGATGCTGACTTGAGTTAGGATGATCTTTTGGCTTCTGGTTCTTTGATTGGCTATTTCTGAATTTGCATTGCTGAGTTTTAGCACAAGTAATCATTTTTCTTTTCTTTTCTTTTCTTTTTTTTTGATACTTTTTTGGCTTTTGGTCCCAACATGTTGGTTTTTGATCTTTTTGTTTTTATACCATTCTAGAGTTCTGTCATGGCCTTTGATTTAGGATGATTTGGTTTTAGCTAAACTGAAATTCGGTTACAACTTACAAGGTTTTGGTTTTCTTCGTAGATATTCTTTGATTTGTCTTATATTTGTAATGTCCCCCACCTCCCTGCCCCAAAGAAAAGAGTTTAGCGCACCTATATTGTTGCTATACTGTTCATCCTTTTAGGCTTTTGCTTTCCTCCAACAAAGTGCACCTTAAAAAGAATTTCACTCTGATTGATTACAATGCGCTCCTCTTTTTCTTAAATCTACGCCATTGGCCACCTCCCCACCAGCGAATTCGTAGTCGGGATGCTTTGGACGTGTGTCATGAAGAAGCAATTGGTTGGACAATGTAAAGATAGGGAAGGGGAGGGTGGAAGGTATGATTGGGTGCAACTTCATTAGGGTAACCCGTCGCTCCAAGTCCTTCTCTTTGATGCACACGCCGATGGTGAGGTCTCGGCTCTCTAAGAGTATGTTGAGCTCCTCCATGATAGTGTAAGAGGAGAAGAGAGAGTAAGCTTAAGACGCAGAGAGCAAAGTAGACGGAAAGCCTGGGTGAGGACCTTGGTCTTGGACATCTCGAGAGAGAAGAGCTCGGAGTCGGAGACGATGGCGAAGGGTGTCTCCTAGGCCAAGAGACTTGGCAAGGCCCATGGCAATCGCGATCTTGCCGGTGCTAGACTGGCCGGCGAGGAGGATGGCATGGCCAGCGATCTTACCCTCGCAGATGAGTTGGAGGATGAGGTCAGTAGCCTTATGGGCGGACTGTTGGCTGATTATGCCCTCAGAGATGGTGCAGACCTCTAGAGCAGAGTTGAGGTCCAGAGCACGGATGTGCAAGTGGGCACCAATATGCTCAATTCAGGTGAGGTCTCGGCTCTTCGAGAGTCTCTTGAGCTCCGCCATGGTAGCAGAAAGAGGAAACAAAGAGTGAACTCTAGAGGTGAAGAGCAAAGCAGAGAAGAACGAATATTAATATGAAAAGAGGATGAGTATTTTAGGAGTTAGACGGCAAGAGGTCCATGGGGAACCCCAAATTTAGAAAAAAAAAAAACTTGTAAATAGTTTATAATCCATGGTATGCATAAAATATATGTTTTTATTATTTTAATTATTTTTAAAATATATATAAAATAGATATTAATAAATTAATAAAATAAAATATTTTTTCGTGAAAAAATGCATCCCATGCATAGAATGGGGTTATAAGCTAGTTAATTTTTTAAATTTAGTCATAATGGACATGGTCTAGACTTATATCATGAGGTGCCCTGAGCCATAGCCTCTGGTATCTGTTATTTTCACAGAGCACTGCATGATAGGTAACAGATTCATGTCAATGCATCTCATGAAACTTATATCTAGTACATTTGCCAACACAGATTTCATATGAACTTGTGGAACCCACTGAAACAAACAGCATGAGAAAAACTAGCCTGTTTCTTTATTTGTGCACACAGTTACGTTGCTGTGTTGGATTCTGTGAACTCTGTCTAAATTCTTTTCATACATCTAAGTGTAATTATATGATTTTTTTTTTTAAATATTGTTATTTTAGATCTGATAATTATATTATCAATTGCTTTATTCTCATTGGTGGTTAAGATGGATGGGAGGATCGCTGGGTGAAATCTGATTGGAAAAAAGATGAGAACATGGCTGGAGATTGGAACCACACATCGGGAAAATGGAGTGGTGATCCAAATGACAAGGGTATGTTTTACTTTGTATTTTTTTCTCTTTAGTCATTTTTTGATGTATGGAGCCTTAACTTTTCATGTTAGTTTGCTTAGTCATCATATTGACCTCTTTCAAGAGGAACATGTGAGTCTTTTTGTTTATAACATTATATGCCATAGCTTTTTCAGCTTGAAAAGTGCAAACTATGAGGTACTATTGGAATTGGAACAAGATTGCATAGTTGATCTTGGGGATAAAAAGTTTGATTCATAGCCCAGCAAGAAGAAAGTGAATTGACTTGGTACTTAGAAAGTAAAATATAAATGATCCTCTCCCATGGTTAGCTATAATCTTTTTTCCTTTTCCAAGAAAAAGTTAGGAAGCCTTAACCTGCTCTTATGGTTAGCCATAGCCATATTGTTGATTGCATAGTTTGAAGAATAATGGATGGACTTTTTGTTCCCTGTAATTTCTGGTTTTTTTTCTTCTGGCATTTCGCTAACATCCAACGATAACCTTATTATGATTCTTTTTTTAAGCCAGAAGGATGAATTTCTGGCTAGTTAATTCCTTTTATGCAATAATACATGGTCCAAAATATTTTCTTTTACATTTCGTGAATTGGATTCATTCCCCTTCTCAGTAATCATATATTTTCCATATGCTGATATTCAGCTTTGCTATCTAACTTCAATAACCATTTCTTAAGGACTTCTATCATTTCTAAGTTATGACCTTCTTTAGGACAGCCAATTGTTTTACAAATGTACAGGATGAGGCACCATTAATCTAGCATCAATCTTTGAAAGGGGTTATTTTGTTGTTGAAAATTGATATATTAACATGGCATATTCCTCCAAGAAGAGACTATTTGCCTACTGTCAGCATATGTTCATGTATTGGATTGATTGAAATTAGGATTGAAAGTTGGCCCATGAACCTGATTTCATGCTGATTCAGGCTGGGCTTGTTGAGAACTCTGGATTTGTTTCGCCCAAGCTCAACCAATTTCCAGCTTTATGCTGTTTGTTAAATTGAAAAGAAGTTTGTGAACTTTTAAATATAGTGTATTATTTTCATGTGCACAGGTATCCAGACTTATCCAGATTATAGGTTTTTTGCCATCTCTGCAAAATTTCCAGAGTTTAATAACAAGGACAAAACACTGGTTTTCCAATTTTCGGTAAAGCATGAGCAAAAGCTTGATTGTGGTGGTGGATATATGAAGTTGCTTAGTGGTGAGGTTGATCAAAAAAAGTTTGGAGGGGAAACACCTTATAGGTAACCATTATTCATTCAAATCTCTAAATTTATGGTCGTTGAATTGTTCATGCTATTTCATTAATTTCATTTTGGTTTATCTTTGCTTACATAAAACAACTGCCATGAAGTCTCTTTCTTGATGAGTTTGATCTGATGTCTTTCTATTAAATTTTGATTTTTTCAAGCTTCTGTTGACTGTTACATTGTTGAATGCAGCATAATGTTTGGACCAGATATCTGCGGTTACACCACGAAGAAAGTCCATGCGATAGTGACTCGTGATGGAAAAAACCACTTGATAAAAAAGGAAATTCCTTGCGAAACAGATCAGCTAACCCATGTTTACACTTTCATCATCCGTCCTGATAATACATACAGCATACTGACTGACAATAATGAGAAACAATCTGGGAGCCTTTACTCTGACTGGGACCTACTTCCCCTAAAGGAAATTAAGGACCCTGAAGCCAAAAAGGTCAAAATACAAGAAACTTTTGTTTAAATTCTGTATGCAAGTATGTCTGATATTTTCTCATGAAAGTCTATTTCGTTGCTGATTTTGCAGCCAGAAGATTGGGATGATGTGGAATATATACCAGACCCTGAGGACCAAAAACCTGAGGTATATATTGCACAGTGTAAATTTTGGTATCTCTATGTCCCAACCTCACCTTAGTAGATAATATTGCTTTTTGTCTTGCATAGTTGTATGTCTATTTCTAACACCGGTTGCATGAAAGTAAATAGTTTATGTAGTCATGTTATAAAATACTCCTGAATTGTCCAGGAGATTCTATGATCTGCATATGCTGACAGCATGATGTATTTTAAATATGCATCACATGTGATTCCCTGCTGGCATCAACTGGAGAATATCCACTGTTGAACTAGTCTCTAAGTAGTTGATACTAACCATCAATTTTTAAGAAATTATATGACCCTGATTTAGTCATGGTTTAATGAAATAAAGAGAACCCTTTCAGAATTGCTATTAGATTTTTCAAAATATGTAGATCTTATTTTTGATTATCCTAACTGTTGTTGCAATTCCCTGTTTTCACATACATGGTCCAAATTGTTCTCTCCGCCTGCTGAATATTTGCCAAATTGCACAAAATATTATTGCTTAGTTAATCCTGGAAATTCAACTTGATACAAGGCCTTGCATTGTCTGCTTGCAGTTGCTTCAAGTTGAACATTCTAGAAGGTTTTCTAATGATTATTTTTTCATATAACAGGGTTATGATGATATCCCAAAAGAAATCCCAGATCCCGATGCCAAGAAGGTATTTATTGATCACTTTGTGTTTAAATTTATTTCTTAAAGTGGGTATGTACTGAAATCAGAGGCATCATGATTCTCATGTAATGAATATATTGATTTACAGCCAGAGGACTGGGATGATGAGGAAGATGGTGAATGGACTGCCCCAACCATTCCAAATCCTGAGTACAAGGGTCCATGGAAACAGAAGGTACACAGCAAGGAAAGAATACTTTCATTGATCGAGTTTCGTGCTCTAGGATTTTTTACTACTTTCTGTCACATGTTTTCAGAAAATCAAGAACCCTAAATATAAGGGCAAGTGGAAGGCACCAATAATTGCCAATCCAGGTTATTTTCCTTCTTCCTTAAATCTGATCAGGTCTCAAAGTTGCACCATTGCTTTCATATTTAATTACAGGAAAGTATGTGGAAATGTTTGACAGATTTCAAAGATGATCCTGACCTCTATGTTTTCCCCCATCTGAAATATGTGGCAATCGAATTATGGCAGGTAAGCCTGCCTTGTAATAATTGCATTTTATTGACTGATAAATATTTAACACTTAATTTATTCATCTTAATGAATGCTTTGATGTTTCAGGTCAAAGCGGGAACCTTGTTTGACAACATTCTGATCTGTGATGACCCTGAATATGCAAAGAAGTTTGCAGAGGAAACATGGGGAACGCACAAAGATGTATGCTGTGGATTCTGTCCTAATTGCAATTGTTGATTCTTCCATCAAAATTTGGAACTTATGCAATTTCTTGTACACTTGTAGGCTGAAAAGGCAGCTTTTGATGAAGCAGAGAAGAACAAAGAAGAGGAGGTACATATGTAGCTATGGTGTTTTTGGTCTTTTGGCATTTGCTAAAATATGTCATCCTTTGATTTACCAACTTTTAATTTGGTGAACTGCCATCTACTCAACAGGAGGAAGCTGATAAAAGTGACATTGATGAATCTGATGTGAGTTTCTAACAGTGGTTTTGTCTGTAGGGACTCCTGCTGTCTACATGTATGGTATTGTCTAAAACGTTTGTTTGTTGTAGGATGAGAAAGGGGATGATGCTGACGATAGTGCTGAGGAAGAGGAAGATGATGCAAGCCTGCATGTATGTTTTCTCCCCACTCCCCCCTCCCATCACCACCACCCCACCGCCGCCACCACCACCACCACCAAAACCAAAAAAGACCTTTCAATTTTTTTATTTGTGAATGTCCCATGGATGTAATTTCATCATATAGTGTTCTAATAAGTTCAACTTGGCTGAGATCTTATTTTATATATATATATATATATATATATATATATATATATATATATATATATATATATATATATATATATATATATATATATCTTTTACAGACACTTACTGGTACAATTTTAAGATATTGGGCTTCATTGTATTGGATAATTTACATGATACATCCACACATACTGGCTAATATGATATTATTAGTATTAGTATATTTGTTTAGTTCTTTTGATCTTTCCTTCTATTGTCTTAAATTGTTTTCTTAAACACTAAATACTAAAAACAAGGTTGCTGAGATATTAATTTGTCGGTCAGGGATTAGGGGTATAAAAACTAACTGGCAGTGATGGGGTAAGGAGGTGTTAAGCGTCTTTCTTCATATAGTACTTCTACCATTATTGTTTTTGTTGTTTATTTTTTATATAATCCTTTTAAAATTAAAAGTAGAAATTTTATATTAGTAAAGTCATCATCTTTATTGATCTTCAATTAAGTATTGTTAACCATATCCCTTTTGGGAGGATTTGTTCCTCTCTTAAACATAAAAAATTCTTGCTTTTAGGAATATAGGTATGAGCTAAGGACTGCAAAAACAACCCAAACTGCTTGGTTGGGGGTGTATTATACCGAACCAATGTGGAACCAGGTCGATTTGCTGGTTAGGTATGGGAACCAGTCCAGACTAGTCCGAACCGAGTGGAACCACTTGATTCTGCTTGGTGGAGACCCACACCGCCTGGTTTTGGGTGGTACTATGATAAGGAGTAAGAAAAAGGGGTTGACAACTATCTCCATGTGGGAATGCATGCTATACCAGACTGACTGTGCCATAGCGAACTAGTAACTTACTGGTACAATATCCAATACCGAAATTGTAGACCTTAGCGTGATGTTGGAATATTTAAAATCTTGGTAAACATTCTAATGGGTTTCAAAGAGTTAATAATGATAAATGCTCTCTATCCAGTTCAGACTTCAACCATCATGTAACTCCTCAGATTGACTTTATCTGGGTTCATATGTCAACTTCTAAAAATTTTCCTTCATCTCAAAGTCTTATGGCTGAGCAGAAAGTTAGAACTAGCGTTAAGCTTATCCAACATGTTCTCTATTCATGTAAGTCAGTCCATTCAATTTAACTGAGTAGGTTATTTTCTGGTCATCAATATAACTGAAAATAATACTCATGACATTCATCTATCAGTTCAGGAAATATTTTTGTATTTATGTAGTTCATAAATGGAACCTGACTGGCTAATGCCTAATCATCAATTTAGCTGAGAATTTTACTGTATTTAAAATTCTCATGGCATTGGAATGTTTTTGTATTTTTGTCATTCATAAACAAGCAGCAAGGCACCATTGTTTCCCTGCTGTAGTATAACTGTGTAAACCTAATATAATGCCAGATTTAATTAATTCTTCATAGTTGTATATGTTACAATCTTTCTTTTTATAACTTTTTTTTTTTTTTTTTCAGGATGAACTTTAAGAGCGGCTCCACATCCTGGAGGCCAAGTTTTTCTCTTTTTTTTCTGTTTTCCGCAGCAAGTGTTCTAATTAGCTATCATTAGAGGAGTCTGATTTTATCAGCACTTATCTTGTGATAGATGTGCTGCCAGTCAATGAACTGATTTGTTTAGATTAGTCATATACTTTGTAAGTTCTAAAAGCTGACTTTTTGTTCTGTACTCTCCACTATTACGACCTGTTAGATGTATTTCAGGAAACCATACCTGTTCATTTAATGAATGCTTGTTTTGAATGATACCCCATGTTCAAATTTTTGTTGGTTCCAAAGTAAATGTCCTCTGGAAAAGACTCATTGCCCCAGTATCTTTTAGGGGTAAGGTATGTATCAAGGGAAAATACTTTGTGCATCACAAGCGGTGTGCAGTTGACTACTGTTCGATTGGTGTGCAGTTGACTACTGTTCGATTGGCTCACGTGTGGATGCGGGGCTGAAAAAAAATTGCGTGCTGTGCTCTCTCTCCATGAGCCAATAATCATGAATGGTGTGTAAAGAATTTCAAATTTTTTTTCATAAATTAAATTTGCTAACGTAGATGTCATCTTTCAGGCAAACGAATCAGTTTAGTGGGAAGCAAAGAAGCATGGAACGGGTACCACCGCCTATTCGCACTATTGTTTTTTTTTTTTTTTGGAGTATTGCTTCTAGCTAAGTCGATTTTAAAGTTGTTAATGCCGGGATGGGCTGCAGGTTAATTATGTTCAATGTGCTGCCAGTATTGTAAAACCGTAGCTAGAATATAGACAGCAAGAAGAAGTCTGTACCGGTATCACCAATGTCAGGTTGGCATGTGGTGGGTGTGGCAGGTGACTCGTTGCGGTAGTTGTCTGGTGGATGACGCCATCAAAAATGGTGGCCGGACCTGTGATCGTGCCTGTCACATTTATTGGTTATGGTTTGGTCACCATCAAATATACTGTGTTGTCTCGTCCAATCAGTAATTAAATCATTGGTTACGGTCGTGACATCATTGAAGGCCAAAAAAATTCCACGTGTTTCTATCCCCTCGGTTGTGTCGCCGCCATTACATAATTTCGAGTTTGGCATGCTGGAAATTTTCCATGTTTGGGACGTTTCTTGTCGGGGTCAGGGGAGAACGTAAGCGGGACGTCGATCCAGAACCGGGTCCGTTACTCATGAGGTCAGAGGTTGACCTAATCATTCAAATTATAAATGGCGGAGAGACTGCAGAACGCGATGCTTCTTGTGCTCGTCTTGTTTGGCCTATAATAAGGTAGTATGATAAGCGGCCAACCTTTTCATGTTGGAATAAGTGGCCAAACTTGACTAGGTGTTCCACTACCAAGGTAACTCCAGGTCTGGAGCATGTCTTAGGACCGCCCGCTCTAGCAGTCGCCGGCTCATCACAGTTAAAGAGGAGACCGCCGCTCTAGCAGTCGCCGGCTCATCACAGTTAAAGAGGAGACCGTCCCATGGTCAGCTTAACTATGCAAAAGAATGTAACATTTTGACATTAGATTGATTAATAGGGCAATATACGTGTATACATTTTTTTTAAAAGGGTTGGGGCTTTGACACCCACGGAATGGTTATCTCTTGATTTTGAATAGCGGCACAAGAGTTCCTGAGAACCTGATTGGGCTTTGGCCTATTTTCACCAGATTTTGGCACGTAATTAGACTCTTAGTGCAAATAAGCAACTACTAGTTTCTTCACCGGAATCGAATTTATGACAGTGTTGTTTATCCGTTATCCTTTTACAAGTTTCATATAATGGAAATAACCACCATTATTTGATGTCCTAAGTCTTGATTAAATAGAATGTTGTTTGAAAAATTAAAATCTCTATTGTTTTCTTTGTTCTCTAATGAGTGACCATGACTCGACCAAATCATGTTCATATTTTTCACTTTTGGTGTAATGCAAAAAATTGTCATTGTTGAAATGGAAGCTTTCCGGAGTGGTTATCAAGCATGACCAGAAATCTTCAAAATCATTTCTTTAGGATCCATTTGGTCGGGATATGTCAGATTATGGGATAATCTGATAATTCATGAAAATTATTTATCTAAAAAAATAATTATGGAGAAAAAAAATTTTACTATGTTTGGTTGGTGGAAAAATTATTCCAGAAAATAATACTAAAAAAATATTATTAGGTTTGGTTGAAGGTAATCCTACATGAAAATATGACAAAATTTATAAATATATTTTTCAATATAAAATATTTTTTTAATACTAAAATAGTTTTATCATTTTCAATTAGTTTTTATATGATGACTATAATCACATGATCTTTTGCATAATGCCATCTTCATCTTAATTTTTTTATAAAAAATTTTATTGAATAAAATTTGAAGGATATTAAAATAAAATCAACGATTAGCTTTATTGAGGATATTTTTGTCAAATATGGATTACCATCACTCGAAAATTTGCCAAATACCAATTCTTCTATGATATTTATTTTACCATCTCTCTCTAAAAAATAAGCATTAGGTCCATCAATTTTTTTACCATCTCTCTTCTATTTTTTATACCAAATATGATAATTTGATATAGAAATTATTTTTCATACGAGATTATCCCCAACCAAATGGCTCCTAGGATGCATGTGAAGTTTCATTTGTTTTGCAAATAAAGGCACGTACCGGTAGCAGAAATTGGGCAATAGGGCCAGCAAAACAAGGACTTTTCGTAAGAGAAAAATCAGCATCCTTTCTGGAGGATGGTCAACCGCGTTTATTCCAAAAGTTGACCAAAAGAATCAACCAGAATGGGTAATAAAATCATTGCTGGTTTCACACGGTTTATTGAAACCGTGTTGATTCCAATCCACTGATGCCATTGCATTCCAATCCACAAGTTAAGTATTTCTCGTGTTCCCTCAAGCTTGTCTCAAACCTGTGACTCATGGTATAGACAGAATTTCAAATAGGACCTCCGGCATTTAGCTCTCATGTTGATAGTAGCTGTGAGGTGGAGCTGCTGGAAAGAATAAAATTTTCGGATTTTTCTTAATAAATCTACATCAGAGAAGTCGATCTTTAGAAAGGTGATTCATTTATTGTGACTGGTGCATTCTCTATAAGTAGAGGGAATTAACAAGAATTGCATCCATGACTACACTTCTTCTCAAAGGCAATGAAAGTAATGATACTGACCTTCCTTCTAGAGGAGAAAACTATGTTTAGTTGGTTTCAATTCATCCTATTTTACTGTGCTTCCCTCTTGGTTGACTCGTTTTATTTTTGAGATGATGATGAAGAATTCTCGCAGCTGTGAACTCTGTAATTACTTGCTGTATTTATGCCTAAGAATTTCTTCTAAGTCTATTTTGATTCTTTTTTCTGAATGTTTTTCTCCTAGATAATAGCAATCCTCTCCTTTGATACATTGCACAGTTACATCAATCGAATAAATTTCTGGTGGCTAATGGAATCTTGTTAGCCTTCAGCTTCCTCAAAAAAAGAAAAAGCAAAAGAAAGAAAGAATATGATCTTAAGGTTGGAAATAGGTGTGCATTACATGTTAATAATTGACAATAAAATAAAAATTCTGGTAATGAGATATCACCTTTTGATATGGAAAGCCTAACAACTCTATTCGATAACACCTTTATATTTTCATCACGAAGTGCCATAATGCTTGTTAGGTGAATCGATCTTTTAACAATGTCTCCAAGAGTCTATATAACCTTAAGAATTGATGACAAGGAATCTTGCAACAAACATTTGAATTTCGATTGGTCATTGTCATAAATTATGCAAAAATGTAGGACTCTTATTGTCATTAAATTCTGCTAACAGAATATAGCAATAGCATTTATGCACCTGCTTGCAAACATCATTTTTTTGATCGATCTCCCCACTAATTGATCTTTCCATCCAATTTTAGTATTAGTCAATGAATAATTTTGATTTTTCTAGTTCATCACAAGCTCCTTTATGCCCTAATCTTACTGTCGTCCTCCCATTGCTCTCATTCAACTAAGTCGAATATGAGTATGGTGCAGATAAACCACATTACCTCCTTTCAAGAAATCACTAGGAACCTCGTTATATATAAAAGGAGTATGGGCTATATGCAATTAATGAGTGTTTAATAGATGGCTATGATTTCATTAGTTATATTACTCGAAATATAATATATCTAATGATCTGTATATTTCTAATTATCCATGCATGGGTATAATTATAGTGACAGGATCATCCCACTATATGAGAGCAAAATTGATATATAAATGATGATAGCACACTCTTATCATGGTTAAGGTCCGTCCATCTTCTAACATCCTTCGCCTCACCTATCATGCTTTTTTATTTTTAGAGCCCGTTCTCGGTAAATATCATGAAAAAAATGATCAAAATCTTATTTATTATATGAAAAAATTTTTTATTCATTTATGAAATAATTAAATCATTTTTTCATCAATTAATAAAATAGATATTTAATTTTATTTTTAAAATATTTCATGCTCATTTTGTAATATCTTCATCATTCAATATCCAATAACTCATTAGATATTTTTTCCAAACCTAAAAAATATAAAATATATTATAAAAAATATGAATAAATTTTAACAACTTATCCAAAAAATAATAATATAAAAGCATAACAGATTTTGAAGTCACTTTTTATATATAAAAAAACTAAATAAATTATTTTTTAATTTAAATATTATCTTAAAAATATAGTTTTTTAAATATTTTTTTATTCATAAAATAAAATATCATAAGGAAAATAATTCAAATCATGAGTTGTGATGGAAGAAATTATTAGATAGGCTCGTAGACAAAATCAATAAAAAATTTATATATCAATTAATTATTTATTAATTATTAATCTTAATTTATAATAATTAATTTTAAAATAAAAAGTTGCCAATGATAAGACGAGTTTACTTAAAAATTTCTTAGGCGCTCGGCAAGTCTCCCATGGGCCCTGCCCAACCTCGCTCAATGTTTCTACCACGTGGCATCCCACATTGCTTAAATCAACTACTCTGGACTTGTTCCAAAAAAAATTATTGATTAGAATTGTTGGGGATAAATTCCGCTCCTATTAAAATCCAGTCTGATGCTCAGCCTAATACAATCGGTAGTCACGGAAGAGCTTCAGCGGACGAGCCTTAGCCGAACTTCTTCAGTCGGTCGAACTCCTCAGCGGCCGAATCTTAGCCGAATCCCTTCAACCGACCGAACTTCTCAACTGTCGAGCTCCAGTCGGACTTCCACAAGAGTCGAACTCCCTCCACACTCCTCCAATCGGACGCCCATGAGAGTTGAACTCCCTCCGTGCTCCTCCAGTTGGACGTCTATGGAAGCCAAACTCCTTCCGAGCTTTTCCTTCGGCCGAACTCCTTTAGGAGCCGAACTCCTTCCAGACTTCTCCCTCAGTCAGATTCCTCCAACAGATTACTCTCGGATAATCCCCTCCAGACGTATTCCCTTTAGGAGTCCGAACTCCTCTAAAATTGATATATACCGAAGTTCACCAACCAACGTCTATTTTCTCAGAGCTACGGCTATTAAATCTCGATGAACGGTCGCCATCAGTCTACCATAGGTGACGCTACCGGATGGCGATGGCTGTCGCCATCAATCTGTTGCAGGCGGCGCCTCCCTCTATGACTGACTCCGTCAGAGCTCGAGCAGTCCGCTATCAGGCAGCTGCAGCTGTCACCATCAATCCGTTACAAGCTTCGCCTATAAAAAGGAACCCTCCAGATACGTTTTCTCTAGGCTCTAAGCTCTCTTCTCCTTTCTGAAACTCTGCCAAGCTCTCGTTTGAGCACTTCATTTCTGTTGGCCAAAAGAGCTGACTTGATCGTCGGAGGGTTCTGCCGGAGCCACCACCACCGACTTTGGATGAAACTTTATTTTGGAGGTCATCGATGGTAACCTCATCTCCCTCAGCTCCAGCTCGATCCGACGTTAACCAAATTCTGCACCAATAGAATTGGTGCTAGAGGAAGGGCCTCTGTCTCTAAGGTATCCTTGTTCTTAAATGAGTGCTCAGTCGACCCTACCGACCTTCTTCTCCAAGATTCATCTCCACCCTCTTTCTCAATCCCAAGAAATGCCTCAAAAGAAGGCGACTACCCGAAGATCTACCGCGTCTACCGTCAGATTCGAGTCGGATCCATCCACTCCTACCCCATCACCGGTCCTTCAACCTCCACCTCCACCGACGGCCATGGTAGATCCAGAGTAGTTCAACCTGCTGATGCAGTAGATTTAAGGCCTCACTGAGATAGTGCAGGCCATGCGGTAGCCCTCGACGGTGACTCCATCAGAAAATCCACCGTCAGGATGTCGGAAATCAGCTCCGAGGAAGAGCATTTGGGCCAGCATGCCCATCGCCGCTGGGAAGAAGAAATAGAAAGCAGAAGATCTAAGATCGGATCATGGTTTTCCTTTAGAGGAGACCTTCCCCATTTGTAGTCGGAAGCCCTCCAAGGTCTGCGACCGATACGACATCCTCAATTACAAACTACGGAAGATGGACCGACGGATTGAGGAGCTCGGCCACATCGCCCCAGCCATCATGACGACGTCCGCATCGACTCTCCTTTCTCTTTCCGAATTATGCAAGAACCCATTCTGCCGAACTTCGAGCTCCCTCAATTTGAAAGTTACGATGGAACCTCCGATCTGATTGATCATCTGGAGGCCTTTCAGACCATGATGCTACTCCATGGCTCACCAGACGCCATATTATGCCAAGCTTTTTCATCTACCCTAAAGGGAGCAGCAAGAAACTGATACTCGACGTTGAAGCCAGGTACGATCTTCTCTTTTGATCAGATGAGCCATCAGTTCGTGGCTCACTTCATCAGCAGCCGACGTCCATGTCGATGTTCGAATTTTCTAATGAATGTCAAGCAGAAGGAGAGAGAATCCATCCGGACTTATGTCATCTGATTTAACGCTGCGGCATTGAAGGTCCAGGACTTGGATTAGTCTGTTGCAATGGCCGCACTCAAGGATGGCCTTCAGAAGAACGATTTGCTATTTTTTCTAGAGAAGAAGTATCCTAGGAACTTTGCCGATCTGCTAGCCTGGGCTGAGAGATATGCCCGTGCGGAAGAAGTCTTCAAGTTGAAAGATGAAGAAACCATAGGAGAGCGGTGGGTGGACGAGTGTAATAGATCCATCGCTAATAGAGGACCGAGTGAAGTTCAGCCGCGCTCACGGATTCCCTCCGAGCGCAAGCGAGCCCGAACTCCTCCTCGAGCTCGTTATCAAGGAAGCCCCGATTAAAGGGCGCGAAGAAGTCATCCCTCCGAAAGATTTCACAACTATGCCCCCCTCAACGCTCCTAAAGCTCAAATTCTGATGGAAATTAAGAACCAGCTATCAAGACCAGAATAATTATGATCTCCCCCAAATAAGTACGATCGAAGTAAGTACTGCCTTTACCATCGTGACTACAACCATGACACTGAAGAATGCGTTTAACTCTGAGACGAAATTAAGAAGCTCATCAGGAGAGACCGGTTGGGTCGGTTCCTTAGATGTCAGCCAGAAGTAGGAAAAGATCAGCCAAGGGTGCTGCCATAGTCAAAATCACCAATGATGGAGGAACAACAAAAAGGTCGGCTGCCTCCCATATCATCGATGCCACGTCTGAAAGGAGCTTGGTACTTCGGTGAGCCGTCATCTCCCAACTTCAAAGCGAAGAAAAGATTACTCCAAATTGAGAAGGCCAACATGAGATAGAGGAGGTCGTCCGGCCCAAAACTTACCGTCTGAAAAAAATCGGAGGAACAACGCCCCCATGATCCTGAAATATAGAAAATCCAGAGATGTGCTGCCAGTAACTTTCCTTCGATAAAATTCTTCCATTTCAATAATATTATTTCTTGGTGCAAAAACTATGTGATGATAGGAATGAAGCAGTCAATAGTGACCGTGTCAGAAATAGAAGGAGAATCTCATCCTAATATGAGTAAGTCGAAGTCCTTCAACCTCGGCTAGAGATAAAATCTCTCCCGAGCGACCGAGTCAACCTCGACTAGAGATAAGATCTCTTTCGAGCGATCGAGTCAACCTCGACTGTAGAAGATAAAATCTCTCCCGAGCTTTACCTTCAACCTTAGCTGCAGGAGATAAGATCTCTCCCGAGCCAACCTCGACTGCAGAAGATAAGATCTCTCCCGAGCTTCAACCTCAATAGCAGGAGATAAGATCTTCCCCGAGCCAACCTCGACTGTAAGAGATAAGATCTCCCTCGAGTTTTCAACCTCGGCTGTAGAAGATAAGATCTCCCCTAAGCCAACCTCGACTGCAGGAGATAAGATCTCCCCCGAGCTTCAACCTCGGCAACAAGAGATAAGATCTCCCCCGAGCTTTACCTTTAACCTCGGCTATAGGAGATAAGATCTTCCCTGAGCCAACCTCGACTGCAGGAGATAAGATCTCCTCCGAGCTCCAACCTCAGCTGTAGGAGATAAGATCTCCCCCGAGCTTCAACCTCGACAATAGGAGATAAGATCTCCTCCAAGCCAATCTCAACTGTAGGAGATAAGATCTTCCCCAAGCTTCAACCTCGGCTGCAGGAGATAAGATCTCCCCCGAGCGACCGAGTCTACCTCGACTGTAGGAGATAAGATCTCCCCTGATCCAACCTCGACTGCAGGAGATAAGATCACATCCGAGCTTCAATCTCGACTGCAGGAGATAAGATCTCCCCCGAGCGCTCGTGTCAACCTCGATTAGAGATAAGATCTCTTCCGAGCGACCGGGCCAACCTCGACTGTAGGAGATAAGATCTCCCCCGAGCTTCAACCTCGGCTAGAGATAAGATCTCTCCCGAGCGACCGAATTAACCTCGGCTAGAGATAAGATCTCTCCCGAGCAACCGGGCCAACCTCAACTGTAGGAGATAAGATCTTCTTCGAGCTTCAACCTCGGCTGCAGGAGATAAGATCTCCCCCGAGCTTTACCTTCAACCTCGACTGCTGGAGATGATATCTCCTCCGAGGAGCTCAACCTTCGACCTCGACCACAGGAGACGAGATTTTCTTCAACCTCGACTGAAGACGAGATCTTCCACGAGCTTCAACCTGAACTGGCATAGAGCCCTGAAAAGGACTTCGGCAGTCGTCTTTTCTGCACTCCCTTCCTTCGAGTTTTGAACTCGGAAGTGGGGGAACTATTGTTGAGGATAAACTCCGCTCTTGCCAAAGTCCAGTCTGATGCTTAGCCTAATGCAATCGGTAGTCATGGAAGAGCTTCAGCGGATGAGCCTTAGCCGAATTTCTTCAGCCGACCGAACTCCTCAGCGGCCGAGGCTTAGTCGAATCCCTTCAACTGGCCGAACTTCTCAGTGGCCGAGCTCCAGTTGGACTCCCACGAGAGTCGAACTCCCTCCGCACTCCTCCAATCAGACACCCACGAGAGCCGAACTTCCTCCGTGCTCCTTCAGTCGGATGCCTATAGGAGCCGAACTTCTTCCAAGCTTCCCCTTCGATCGAACTCCTCCAGGAGCCGAACTTCTTTCGGACTTCTTCCTCAGTCAGATTCCTCTAGTGGATTACTTCTGGATAATCCCCTCCAGATGTATTTCCTTCAGAAGTCCGAACTCTTCTGAAATTGATATATACCGAAGTCCACCAACCAACGCCTGCTTTCTCAGAGCTACGGCTATTAAATCTCGATGAACGGTCATCATCAGTCTATCATAGGTGATGCTACAGGGCAGTGATGGCCGTCGCCATCAATCTGTTGTAGGCTACGCTACAGGCAGCACCTCCCTCCATGACCGACTCCATCAGACCTCGAGCGGTCCGCTACCAAGCAGCTGCAACTGTCACCATCAACCCGCTACAAGCTCCGCCTATAAAAGGGACCCTCCAGATACGTTTTCTCTAGGCTCTAAGCTCTCTTCTTCTTTCCAAAACTTTGCTGAGCTTTCGTCTGAGCACTATTTCTATTGGCTAGAAGAACTGACTTGATCGTCGGAGGGTTCCGTCGGAGCTACCACCACTGACTCCGAATGGAACTTTATTTTTGCAGATCACCGGTAGCGATCTCATCTCTCTCAGCTTCAATTCGATCCGATATCAACCAAATTCTGCACCAACAAAAACTATTCTGCCATATGTATTTGGCACCAACTAATAATAAATTAGCATACTATCTAAAAAAATATTTTTTTTTTTTGGTATAAGAGGAGGATGTACCAAAAAAAATAACTAGTCAAGAACGAATAAAAGAAAGTCCCATCATGTCAGCAAGAATTGCCATACGAACAAGAGGAGGGAGCAGAGATAAGGAATGAAACACTGTTTTATCGGGCATCGTAGCAAGTAGATCAGCTGGTTGATTAGCTTTTCTAAAGGAGTGGATGGTCTTGACATAATCCATTATGAAAAAGTATTTAGCAATATCTTCGAGCAATGGATGAAGGAATCATCGAATCAGCATCTATCGATTCATTTCATAACAGTTTCTTTGAGCCAAATATGAACATTTTTTATTTAAATTTTTAAATAAATATAAATAATAATATATTTTTTATTTTTAAAAATAATATATTAATTTATTATTGATTGATATAACGCGCACGTCGTAGAATAGTTTTAACCAATATTTTTTCTTATTCCAGCTTACCGTCTTGCCACTTGAGTAAAACCTTTTAATAAAAATCGTCCCCGATTTCTCAGAATCGGCGATACTTTTTATGCTATATCTTTTCTTCAATTCCTCGGCTCCACCCCTCCCGGCTCTCCTTTGTACCCTCCCTCAGCTCCGCGTGGAAATCCTCCGCCCAAATCCGCCGCCGCCGCCGGCTGCCCGATCTCCTTCTCTACCCCGCCTGCTCGATCCGCCGCCCGTGCCGATCCTTTCGAGGTACTCTTATCCGAATCTGGTTTGGTTTTACGGTCGATCCGACGGCGTTTAGGGTTTCTTATCGGAATGCAGCTTCTTTCCAGGGAATTCTGATTTTTTCGATCTCGGGATTCGGAGTTTCTTGTCCCATCTCATAACCGGATCACCACCGGATATGTCGGGGCCGCTCGATCGGTTCGCCAGGCCCTGTGAGTGCCTCTGAATCTTTGCTAATTGTGTGAATCTTGGAAGAATTTCTCGTTTCTTGGTTTTATTAGATGGATTCGCAGAAATTGCCTTCTATTTGTATAGGTTTTATTGGTGAAACCAGATCTTGGGTGTTTGGCTATCAGTCTACGGATCGAATTTGGCCTCAGTAATATTCTTTCTGAGTAATGTGACGTGGTTTTCTTTTTCTCTTTTTCCTTTTGGATTCATTTTTCTTTTATTCATCGATAAATTTATTTGTTAATTGTATTATTAGCACAGGACAGCCATTCTTTGTCCTAAAACATTAGAATAGAAATTGAATTTATGGCCAATTTAGTTTTATTCTACTCACTATCTCCAACTAAGTCTGAGGTTGCAAGCAATTGTCATTGGTATATTCTCCCTGCTGGGACGGTCTCTAAGTCATGATCTTTACAAGAAAAAGAAAAAAGAGAAACATAGAAGTTAATTTGTCCCTTGATTCCATTAAATGGCTAGTGGTGGTCTTAGATGACCACACGTTTGGGGCGTTCTTACTTATGTTTGACTTACATGATTTGCCATAAAGAAATTTTGAAGCGTTGATTTTGAATCCTTTAAATAGCCAGAGAAGTGTCATATGTTCACTATATGAGGGTGCTATATGGATTTAAAGCTTAAAGAGAAGGATTTTGACCAAGGCAAGTTCTATTTCATCTTTGTAGGACTAGGAGTTTTTGTTTCTCCTCCATTTTTTCTTGTGAATGTTGGATCTATCATATGTAAGAGGAACAAAAAATTAGTTACAAATCTGTATGTTTTTTCTCCTCCTCCAATATTGGCAAAGCTTAAAATGTACAGTTCCTACACATATAGCTTAAATCAAACATTTGGTACCCATCATTTGCTTTATTATTTTACCACATTTAAGTTTACAAGATATGGGCTATCGTTGCATCTTTATATTAAGTGTTATGCACTTGATGTTGCATCTCTTGAATATGTGCAACAAGATGTAATAATCAACAAACGTGTATCTTAATTGGTTTTGCATGTCTTTTGATTGATTTTCTTGGTTGATAGGCTATAATAGTCTCATATTTTACATTTGGGTCCAAGTTGAATAGTATCTCGTCCATATGCTCTGTCTCTATTTTGATCTGGTATAGTTAATAATGGTCTAAATAGCATTAGCAAGTTGACAATACAACATTTTGCATGGTTAGCATGGGTTGCTTCAAATCTTTGTATTCTCCATCCTGACTTCTAAAACACTAGGTATATTGGTACCTTTAAAGCTTATGCAGCCTTTATGTCAAAATTTATACATAAGATTTTGATACATTTTGTAGAAAATGAAAATTCATTTTCTTTTAAAATCTTTTTAAATAAAGATTGTTCAAGACAATGTGGCATAATGTGACTGCTTAGATATGTCCATCATATTCAATGAACGAAAAATGACTTCTGTATCATGTTGCAGGTTTTGAGGGTTTTTCGAGTCATGAAGAACGAAAAGAACGGAAGTCAGACTTTGATAATTCAGAAGATGAAAGGAGGACAAGAATTGGATCATTGAAGAAAAAGGCTATAAATGCGTCAACTAGATTTAGGCATTCTTTAAAGAAAAAGAATAGGAGAAAAAGCAACAGCCAAGTTATTTCTGTTTCAATTGAGGATGTACGGGATATCGAGGAGTTACAAACTGTTGATGCATTTCGTCAATCACTAATTTTGGATGAGTTGCTACCTGCATGTCATGATGATTATCATATGATGCTGAGGTAACTCGGTTTCCCTTATTTCAATGTTTTGACTATGTATATTATGCATCTCTGGCTTGTTGAAATGTTGAAATGTTCTTGTAGTTGTTTGGAATCCACTACCTATTTGACATTTTTTTAAACAAAAATGGACCTAATACCAGTATGTAGATTATGAACCTTGAATTAAAGAACTTGTGCTGGGAGCTTTTGCATGCTGTAATGCTAGAAATCTACCCTATACTGCCTTTTTTGCTGGTCCTGGTCCCTATATATAATTCTGAAGAACCTCACTATCTCTAAATTTGCTCCCTAACTTCATTTTCAGCTTTCAACAATCACCCGCCTACACTCCAAAGAACCCTTGCCTCAGTGCTTATTAATGTTTTGTCAATCCTGCTCTCTTGCATGCCTTGCACAAAGGAAGGTAAATTGTTGTCTGTGTGGTGGATATTGGCCTAATGCCTATACCATTCCTTGACCTAAATGGTGGGCTATGTTGGTTACCATATATTAGTTTTTCCATGTTATGTGCAATGATCATGTTGTTATTTATTTTATGATCTCTCTAGTCAATTTAATGACATGTAAATAAGTGGTTTATATCAATGTTTGTATTTTAAAAGCATTGATTGTTTCTGAATTCTGCACACATATTCATACTTCATAGTGGCACTATTGTTTCATGATGGAGTAGTTTGATAAAAACTAAGGGCATTTGCACATTTTTTTAAAAATGGACACTAATAAGGCTATACATGCTAAACATCGGTTACTCAAAAATTTTTGGGGTACCTAATTTCAAAATATGGTACCAATTTAATGCACTTTGTTTGCCTCCTAATGTTCAGTGAAATCTACTTTCTCATATGGGTTCTGTTCTGGTTTGGTGGACGGGCATTGGCTTTTTCTTGCTAGTTATTCTTGTGATCATGACTCCAGAATTTTCTTCTAGAATTTCAAGAATCTGCTTCTAGAGCTTCTACTGTTCAAGTTTAAATTGTAATCACCCAAAAGTTTTAGATAAATTCAAATTTCCAGTAATTCTAACAGAAGCTCGGATCCAGACATTTTGCTTCTCTTTACCTTGCTTTGGATGAGTAAAATCACAAGGAAATAAAATTGAGAGGGAAGGGGAAATTTTAATTTCCCCAATATTACTCAGGAATTGCCGTATTGCAATGCCCTGTATATTTCTAATCAATCACTAAAAACTTTCATTTTCTTAATAGTAGTATTGCTCCTATAAACATATTTCTGTGATCATATGATTTACAGTAAGCAACAAAATAGAGCAATATAAACTATGGGCCATAAGAAATGGTTCCAACTTGGAAAGAATCCTGATAAAATCTGTTCACCCAAGCCTTTTGGTAAGAACACACATCTCTCCTGCACCCCACCATGTTTGCATGTGTGTTATCAGGATGCCACTGGCCCACAAATTGTCCCCTTCTCTCTCTCTCTCTCTCTCTCTCTCTCTCTCACTTCTTAATAGGTTGAGCTCTAAACAAGATGTCCAGCCTTGCATGCTTTCCATAAATTAAAACAGGCTCCAACTAAATGACTTGGCCCTGATAACTTAAAAGTAAGGCCAGGTAGAGTCTCCCATGGTCCACAAAATAATGTAGCGCCAACTATCTATCTAATCATTAATTACAAGCTAGGTATAAACCCCTACCACGTTTAAAAGTCTTTCTTATGCACTTTCATTTTCACCATGGTTATCAATGTATGTCCTATGACATGATTCACATCACCAAATATCATCATTCCTCTGATAAGCAGGTCCGCTTAGATGCTTCTATGATTTTTCTAGTTGTTCACAACAATTAAATTATACTATACCTTTCACTGATTGCCGCATTTCTGCTCTCTTTGGCATTGATATTTTATTCTTGTTACTTCATGTGTGTCTCCAGTTGGCACCTCTTGTAGCTTCTACCAGATTTTTATTATGTATATCTAACACCAATTGGCTTATAATATTTTTCAAGTTTTTTTTCCCCAAAAAACTTCTGCTTAAATTCATGTGCAACCTCTCCAGTGTGTAGGGATGCGAACTGGATCAGAAAGATCCTGAATTACATATATTTTTGTATATATCATTGAAGTTACCTCACATATTGCTTCACAAATTGAGATTCTTATTATATATTAAGTTTTTCTTTTTTTTTTTTTATTGAAGTTGATTTTCCTTTTGTTGTTGCAGTTCAACCATATCTTAGTTTCTAATATACCAAAAACTTGTTCACTTTTAGATTTTTGAAGGCAAGGAAGTTTGATATTGAAAAAGCAAAGCACATGTGGGCTGAAATGCTTCAATGGAGGAAGGAATATGGTGTTGATACTATTGTAGAGGTAATCAATTACTTCCTTTCTAGCATAGTTATGAAATCAAAAAAGCCTTATTGTCAAAATGATTAGAAAGATCGATAAACATCAATGTACATACAAAACAGAGTTTTTTTTTTTTTTTTTTTAAAATCATTGTTTGCTAGTTTGGTACATGAAAAATGAATAACATTTAATAGTGCTTTATAAATTAAATAATGTGTCAAATGTCAGCTTCATTTCATCATATCTGACCTTGCCAATCTCCCTCATCTTCATAATTGTCACGCCCCAAACCTAGCACCCAAATTGGATATATGACGGTTGCAAAAACCCTAGACCAATGCCCTAGAGAATATGCGAGGCCTATTAAATTACTTACAATCCCAATATCCTACGAACACTATCAATCTTAATTTATAATAGATAATTCTATATAAACAAATTTAATCCTTTGTACAATTTACAAAACTCGATTATCCATCTGTCACTGATAGTGCTCTATCAAATCAATCGATTCTTTCAATTGTAATTCCAACCATAACCAGATATAGGTATCCTGTAACAATGAAAAGAAAAAAGAAGGGAGAAGGTTGTGAACTTTACAATCCAGTAAGAATCACTGTACACCTACACTGATAATAATAATTTAAAATTCAAAAGTATAGTAAAACATGAATTCTCATATCAAATATACATATAACAAATCAAATAAATATGCATCAGATATATCATGTGAAACATTTTCTTTCAATATCTAAATCATAACTTGTCATATCTTCCTCTTATCATACTTTCATTTTTCTTAATCTTTTCTTTCTGATTTTGGACTAATCAAGATCATGCTTTAATCTCAATTCATGGTCTTACCCATAATTCTACATGTAAGCCCGTGGGGGTTGTCCTAGGCATAAGCTCATGGCGGGCTGTCAAATCATGGTCTAACCTATAATTCCATGCGTAAGCCCGTGGGGGCTGTCCCAGGCATAAGCTCCTGGCAGGCTGTCTAAGTCATGGTCTCACCCACAATCCCATGCGTAAGCCCGTGAGGACTGTCCTAGGCATAAGCTCCTGATGGGCTATCCACATGACAAGGCTAGTCCAAATCATATCCTTTCCATTAAATTATTACATGTTGATTTCATCTTATCAATTCCAACTTATATTATGATCAAAACAATTATATCATACCCATATGTTCATAACATTAATCATTGATACATTTGTATATGGTAATACATAACATACTCATGCTAAAAAGTTATATCAGAATTAATAATATTTTATCATGATAATCCATCAATATAAATTCAACAATGTAAAATCAACAATACAAATCCAACGGTAAAAAATATCATATTTAATGGTGATCATGTACAGGGACTCTTATCTCAATCGATCTCAGACTCAAGTATAGCTATTGATCAACTCTTCAAGCTATAAACTCGAGATCAAGATATGTCTACTCGACATCTTGTACAAATAATCGTACCTTTACATGATTAGGATTTAAACATAAAAATCGTAAACGGTTAGGAAAGACAAAAAATTATAGTAAATGATCCTAACACTGTAAGTCCAGAACCCCTCCTACAGTCAACTAGTTAATTTGGTTTAACAAGATATCTAGACCATTTACTAGTCCAGAAAATATCTATAGAGAGAAATCCATAAAGACTGTGAATCAATCTAGAGAGAGAAAATTTTAGAGAGAGAAAGTAGAGAGAGAAACTTGGAGAGAGAAGGTAGAGAGAGAAACTTATCAGGCTTATAATTTAGATCTTAAGAACCTTGCTCGATGTCCTCTCATTCAAGAAATTGTTCTTTTATATCTTCAAATTAATTTTTTTAAAATAAATCAAATTAAATATCGAGATCCTTCTATCGGAGTTCATGGGGTCCACACCCCCATCCCCGAAAATTTTTTTCTTCTAAAATCTCCCATAATCCACTAAAGGAAGAAAATAAATAATTTAATAATTTACTAATTAAATAATTAATCATAATATACAAGAGAGAGAATCAGATTCTAGAGAGAGATTCAAGATCAAGATGGGAGAGAGGAAAGGGAGAGAATCTCTCTCTTCTTATTTTCTTTTCTCTCTTTTTTTTCCTTTTTCCTTTTTTTTCTTTTCTTCTTTTTTTTCTTCTTCTCTGTCTTTTTTTTCTTCTTTCTGGTGAAAACAGCGGACCGAACCCCCCCTCCCCGCCCTCTCTCTTTTTCTTTTTTCTTCTTCTCGTTCCTCAAAATAGGGGATCAATTTCCCCATGCCCTTCTCCCTCCTCTAACCACAATCAACTGGGGCTGGCCACCCATGGCAGCCCCCGACAGTGGCGACCCCACAGCACCGGCGACAGCCCCCAACGGTGGCTGTTGCTGGCAGCAAACTTGGGAGAAAAGAGGAAAAAGAGGAGAGATTCTTCGACCTTATTATGGTTGTCAGTGGTGGGAAGGAAAAGAGGAAAGAAAGGAGAGAAGTCCACTATTCCGGCATCCTCTCTTTTTCTGGCAGCAACCCATGCTTTTCCTCCTTGAGAAATCCTGGTGATTTCTCAACAATTCACAGTAAGGATCTAAGGTAGGGGGAGAAGGATTTAAAGGAGGGTAGTCCTAACCGGAGCCGGACTCCTCACGGCCCGATTCCATCCTAAAAAGGGAAGAAGAAGACTCCAAGACGGAGTCTTTTTCTCCGTTGTTCTTAGAGGAAAAGAGGGTGTTGGGTCTTTTTTTGGTTCGGGCTGGCCCCCTAAAGCCCATTAAATTTTGGGTTATCACAATAACTATCTCGTTGTTTGATGTCTCTGCCCTCTCTCTAACCACCATCTCCTTGTTGGCATCCCATGGCCACACACTTCAGGATTCTACCCCATTTCCCATGAACTTTGATCCTTCTTCCATGGTCTTTTGCCTCTCTGCAGGCTCAAATGGGGGCTATCTTGTTGGATCCACTCAATCTGAGGTAGGGAAGGGCACACAATGATGGTTGACATCATTTTGTCCATCAAGAAAGGGCACACAATGATCAGATGCACGTAGAGCATGATTTAAGTGCCAAATAAACATGGCATTCTAATCACCTGATCACTCTGATTTCTGTTGAGTGCCTTTAAGCATTGGTGGATAGCTAGCTGATGAGGGTGGAAGATTGAACAATGTTGGTGGCAGTGGTGTTGAGGCAGAGCAGGGCAAGGTTCAGCTGGTAAGGAAGGGCACGGGGAGTGTGAGCAGATGGCTACAGAGAGGAATAAGGAGGGCCATGAAGGGGAAGGGAGTGATCAAGGGGAGGCAGCAGAGGAGAAGAGGGAGGTGGGAGCAGCATCATGCGGTGAAGGAGGGAGGAGTGGAACTAATAAAGAAGAAGAGATGCGTTTATGATGTCAACGAAAACAGAGAGATGTAGGACAATGGAGGTGATTAGGGTGGAGGGTAATGGGTGGGTGCAGTGGTATTGGGCTGCAAGTGGTTGGCGGGTGAGTGTGTGAGAGGCTTGCTGAGGAATGGGGGTTGATATCATGCTATAAAGAAGCCAAAGAATGATGTTGCCTATTGACGGTCAGATCCAATGGTTGATTTCGGTTAGACCCTGGGGTAGGAAATTTGGAAGGACTAGATGCCTTTCTTCTTAAGAGGAGAGAACATGCGTATACATACATACATACATACATATGTACATATATATAAATAACATGCATGCATACATACATATGTAAATACATGCACGCATGCATTCAGTCATGCATTTCATGCATTTATTTCAAGCATGAAATGTGGAACACATTCAATGTGGAATCATTTTGTCTCTAAAAGCATATTTAAGCTCCATATCATAGGTACACTTATCATGGTTGTTAAACTGTTGCCTCCAAGCTCTAGCATTTGAATATGCTCTGGATAGAACTTCTTGAAAAGGGAGCTTATATTAAGATGGTGAACCCGTCCATGAAGAAATAACCTTTTGCTCATATACAGCATAAATGCGTCTTTGAGTTTTGTCATTCTTTTTACTTAAAATTGATTGTTATCTAACTGAAGTTAACATTTCATCAGGATTTTGAGTACACTGAGTTAAATGAAGTTCTACAGTACTATCCTCATGGTTATCATGGTGTGGACAAGGAAGGGAGACCCATTTACATTGAAAGGCTGGGAAAAGTTGATCCCAACAAACTCATGCAGGTGACAACAATGGATCGCTATGTAAGATACCATGTGAGGGAGTTTGAGAGGGGTTTTTCGATCAAGTTCCCAGCATGCTCGCTTGCGGCAAAAAAGCACATTGATTCAAGTACAACCATTCTAGATGTTCAGGGTGTCGTATGTTATCCCAAGCATGACCTCACTACAAAAGTTGTATCATTTTGTAGTTAGAATTCTTAATGGTGGTGTGCTCATATGATGTCTTATGTGTTCCTGTAGGGCCTGAAAAACTTCAGCAAGACTGCCCGGGACCTGATTGTGCGATTGCAGAAAATTGACAGTGACAACTACCCAGAGGTTTATCAATGTTCATGTTTTGTGGTTTAAATGGATTCCCAATTCCTATAAGAAAACACCTGAATAGCATGGTGAACAATGTTTTTGCAGACATTGTACCGAATGTTTATCATCAATGCTGGTCCAGGCTTTAGGCTGCTATGGAACACTGTGAAATCTTTTCTTGATCCAAAAACTACTTCAAAGATTCATGTAAGCAATCCTGTCATGACGTGGGACTTCTCTCTAGAGATCAAGAAACCATAGATTGAACTTGCTATTTCTAATTTTTCTTCAGGTTCTTGGAACCAAGTACCAAAATAAGTTGCTCGAGATAATTGAGGCCAGGTAGGTGCTCTGCCTCTTGCTTTTTGTTGGATTTACTTATCATGGAAGCAATCACTTATATCCAACCTGCCACCTTGCTCCTGTGTCATATTGGATTCTCTCTAGTGAGCTGCCAGAATTTTTTGGCGGTACTTGTACCTGTGCAGAATATGGAGGATGCCTTAAATCCGAAAAGGGTCCATGGAAGGACCCAAATATATTGAAGGTTTCTATTATCGTCCTGTTTTCTTTATCTTATTCTTCTCTCATCGTTGGCTTATAATTTCTGTCATTTTTTCCTGAACTCAGATGGTCCTCAGTGGTGAAGCACAATGTGCAAGACAGATTGTAGCTGTTTCCAATGGTGAGGGGAAGATCATTGCTTATGCTAAGCCACAACACCCAGCAGTAAGATCTCTTATCCATTTCAGTTTAATTCTTAAACTCGAACTTAGTCCATCTTCTGTAGAAGATCAAATTGTTTTATCTTGTTGGACCAGATAAAGGGTAGTGATACATCTACTGCTGAATCTGGCTCGGAAGTTGAAGACATTACTTCCCCCAAAGCTTCAAGGAGTTATATTGCACATCCTCAATTGACTCCAGTTCGTGAAGAGGTAAGCTTGAAGTCTTGTTAGATGTATAGTGGTTGTAAGTAGGGGTGCAATCGAGTCGAGTCGACTAACTAGAAGCTCGAGCTCGAGCTCGACTCAAAATACTAGGTTCGAAACTCGACTCGAGCTCGGTCAAGTCTTAACATTCCAGGCTTGAACTCGGCTCGATGAAAAATAGGCAAAGCTCGAGATCGACTCGACTCGACTCAAATATGAACCGAGCCATACTCGAGCTCGAAATCCAGTCTTATCTTATTAATAATATGTATATTAATATATATATTATAAATAGAATTAATATTATTAAAAATATATATATACTCGAGTTGGTTCGCGAGCTTTCGAGCCGAGTATCCTTTTACTCAAGCTCGACTCGAACTCGATAATAAACGAGTCAAGTCGAGCTCGAGTAGCTCGCGAGCAGCTCGACTCATTTGCAGCCCTAGTTGTAAGGACTTCTTTTGCTAATGGTTAGATGAGGAATCTGTATTTTTACAGTTTTGCTGTGCTAAATGCATTAACCTGTGGCTCAGATACTGTTAGCCTGTTTTTGTTGTCCTCCACTATATATCACAAACTATAGGTAAGAGCTTACCCCTACATGTGAGTAACCAAAATATGTTTGGTCATTATGTTTTTTCCCTTTTAAAGGGGTTCTTCTGGTTTTCCTTGAAACTATGCATATTGACTTCCTTCGAAGTTGCACATAAACCCAGAATTTAGCAACTAAACTCTTCTTCTTGTACAACTCATGAGTTCCATGGGCAAGTTGCTTAAATATTTGTTTTTATAGAAAATTTGAAACTTTTTAACCATGCAAACATGAGTATTATAATGCTGGAGATTGACATGAGATTACACAGGAATGGATCCAATGCAAAGCAATACCAATTTGGAATATATGCATACATAGAGACACACCTTCACTTTATTATTTTATAGGATGAAATATAAGAAGTGTGTGTAACAGAATACATGTCTAAACATGGTCTCTGTGTTCTTGCAGGCAAAAATGGTTAAGGCAGCTAGCTTTTCTGGCTTTTCAGAGCATGATGAATATGTCCCGATGGTTGATAAGGCTGTGGATGCAGGATGGAAGAAGGAATCTGCTAATCAAAAGCTCTCTTTGTCTAAAGGTTCGTAAATCCAAACTTATGGTATGGTAGGTTGCTAAGTTACGACCTAAAAAAAAAACGTATGGACATAACCTATGTGATCAGGTCGCACAATCAGGTGAGGTTTCTGAAAATGACATAACCTAAGACCTAAAAGAAATAACACACTTAAGTACATTAATGCTGAATAAATTCA
>QRFJ01000302.1:103683-243854 GCA_006176705.1 Cocos nucifera
TTATATTCAATTCTATTTGGATATCGGATACCATAGCTAGATGGTTACTTTGATTGGTATAGAAACTTTATTTCTATGCTATTGGCTTAGTTTTCGAACCTATGCAGTCACATACACTAAAAATTTTGATCCAATCAGATGACTGATCAATGATTAAGAATCATTGAAGGATATAATTATCAATATGATTGATAATTAATCTAATATAATTAATTAAAAAGATTAATTAACAATCAGATTATTAATTTATTCAATTTGATTGAGTTATAAGGATTAGATCAAGTCTAATTAAATTGGATTCAATTAGGTCTGATCCGATTAAGTTATTAGATGACCTAATCATTAAGAAAGATGAGATTCTGATTTGATCAAATATTGGACTCAATTAATCTTTAATTTGATCAAGAGATTAAGAGCCTAATTAAATTAGGTTAACTCATATATTTGGGTCTAATCAAAGGTGGTTTGATTTGAACCAAATTACATGAAAACCTAAAGTCCAATTTAGGACTGCATCCTCCCTTGCGCCTAACCCTAGAAACCCCCTCCATATTCTCAATGCACAAATAGGTTGTGCATGAGATATCTAGATACCAAACACCTCATGCCGCCCACTCTAAGATAGGGTTAGGGTTTGGTGGAATTTTAGTTCAAAAGGATTTTGAATTGGAGTTCATATTGATCTTAAACAAGACACCTCATCCATGCCACCCAGCTCTCAATATAAACCACCCATTTTGTGTGACAAAAGAGAGGTTTATTGGCATGAGAAATTCAAAGAGACAGGCTCTGGGCGTGAGGCTAAGGGAAGGGTTTCCTAGCATGTGAGATCAAGAGGAAACTGTTCCTCTTTAGGGTGAGAGGCTAGGGTTTTGTGAGAGATATAAGAGAAGGTGTTCTCTTGTGTATTGATCCCTTCTTCTTCTTCCTAAGTTCAGCTATTAAAGAGAGTCTTCACAAGGAGCTAGCACTCTGAGAGCTTATGGATCGAGCTTTGCATGGATACCCATGGAGGCCATTCATGTGCGTGGCTGAAGCAGCGAACAAATCTACAAAGTTTTTGAGAAGCTGCAATCTCTGCTTCAAATTCAAGTATGAGATTCGATCTCATATTTTTATATTTTAGATTTTATATGCATAATATCATATCATAGGTCTTCTAATTGGGTGTTTATAGATTAAATCTAATACATGTTTAGATTTAAAAATTTAATCTAAAATCTTTCGCTATGTATGTTTTCAAAAAAAATTTGAAAACCATGCATGAAACCCCTATGGTTCTCCAACAAATTATACAAAGGCAGACCTTGCTATTACAAAATAAGGGTCTTGTGTCTTAGTTCATGAGATGTAGAGAATCCATTAAAGATAAAGGAACTTAACCCCTATTTTTGTATTTCTTCACTCTTCTTCGAGTTTCTTTTAAGAGATTCGGGTTGAGAAGATTGAGAGAAATCTTCTTTCTTTATGATTAGATCAAGTTGATATCAGAGTCAAGATTCTTAATATACATGCAAGTAAGTTGGTATTAGAATATCGGTCATTTATATCTATAGATGTCTTAGTTCATGGTCAAGCAATACAAGCAATCAAAAGAGGGGCTATCCATGCTTCAAATACATCGAATGAAAAAAGAAAGTATAATTGCTAAATCTTTTTCGATCAATGGTAAGACGTGGGTATATCTCACACAACTAGAGAAAAAAATTATTCAACTCAATAAGATCGTCTTTAGATTAGTGATACCTTTAGCATAAGCATCAGTAAATCCTAATGCAAAGCTATCTCCTTTGTCAAGAGATAAAGATCCTCCATCCAGTAAGGAGGATGAGAAATCTAGATATATGCAAAGTATCTCACTTCAACTATTTAAAGTTGAAGCTTGAATCGAGATCCCCACATACAATGGGATTGTTGATGCAGAAAAGCTAGATAACAAACTAGACCAATTAGAAACCTACTCTACTATCTATGGATACCCTAGAGTCTAGAAGGTACCTTTTGCCTATCATACGTGTTTCTAAAAATAGCAACCCCAAAGGGGGGGATGGGGCTCAATTGAGTTCTTCAAAAATTTAAACCACATATATGCTCCAGTATGCTCCAAGTTACAAGGATTATGCTTATCTGCTTATAAGGTGCCAAGATAAAAATAAATGCAGCGGTAGAAAATAAATGGAAATCAATCACATGACCACAAACATAGTAAATTTTAGTGGTTCAGTGCTAAATTTAATGTCTATGTCCACTCACCAAGACCTCTCATTTGGGAATTTCAACTATAATCACTCCTTAATTATAGTCCAATTGTTTTAGCCAAGCTTACAATCAAATCCAGCTGGTTATTTTTGCTCAGGCTCACCAACCCTAACCTTCCCAACTAAGTCCCCAAGACCTAGTCAATTACAATCATCAAATTACAAGCTTGGACCAGTATTAATCCTTAAGTTTCTATCCCCAAAAACTTGTTACAATACAAGAAGTACAATGAATGAATAATTTAAAGCTTGAAAATAAAGACTCTTTAGAGCTCAAGGAAGTCACTAAAGAAACGTCTTGAATCCTTTCACCTCCTTAATTCCTTGAGAGAGGATTGAAGAGATGCTTGAATGATCTCTCAGTTGATAGCTCAGGCTAATTCAATGCATGCTTTTCTCTCTTTTTGATTGAATTGAATGCAAGAAGGTCGGACCCGAATGCTTGCTTAAGTGCACCTTTTTTGGCTTTTCTATTTCCAATTCTGATTTTCTAAGTTACTCCTTTGAAATCCTTGCTTAAATTTGTCGAAAAATTTCTACAAGAAATGAAATGACTGTTAGAAAGCTCAAAGTAGCTATTAGGATCTTTTTCTACCCGTTGGATATGTTTTGAAAAACTAGCTATAGCGCTATTAGATGCGGAGGAGTCAACTCATGTTCTTTAGGAGTCGACTCATCTTGATCGAGGTCAACTAGACCTTTTCAGAGATCAACTCCAAAGCACTATGCCTTAGTCTAGCTTTCTATCTTTTGATTCTCACCATTTAATGGTTGACTTGACTAATGTTGGGATCAACTCATGAAATGCTAAGGTTGACTTAAGAAAGGCCATTTTTCACTGAAGTGAAAGACTCATAGGGCAGCTGAGGGCCGAAAGAGTGGAGCAGAGGTAGGAGATGAGACCTCTGGAGGAGGCGAACATGGCGACAGGTGGAGGAGATGTCAGGGAGAGAGGAGAGAGATGTGAGAGGCGAGGGAAGTAGTGACTGATGATGAGGCCTCTGGAGGTGGAGGAGACGAGGCCTCCAGAGGAGGCGGACATGGTGGCGGGCAGAGGAGAGGTCAGGAAGAGAGGAGTTGTGGGAGGCAAGGGAAGCAGAGGCTGGTGTTGAGGCCTCTGGATGTTGAGGATGTGGTAGCCAGTAGAGGAGAGCTCAAGAATAGAGGAGAGAAATGTAGGACGTGAGAGGAGCGGGGGCTGGCGATCAGGTCTTTAGAGATGGCGGACAAGGCGACAAGCAAAGTAGAGCTCAGGAAGAGGGGAGAGAGATGTGGGGGGTGAGGGGAGCATCAGGCATGGTGGTGGTAGGAGGAGATTTGGGGAAGGATTCGTGTCAAAGAAGAAGAGAGAGATTATGTACGACGAGGCACATGGATGACGAGGATGAGGCATCATGCATTGGTCCTCTTTTCTGACATATTTTTTTTTATTTTCTTAGACCCCACCTCATATGTTGCCTAGCTATGCAATCCAAGAGGAGAGGTGAATTGGATTTTTAAAATTTTAAAGCTAATTTAGAACCATAAAGATTATGTAATGATTAGCAATTTGTATGAGGTGGGTAATTTAAGTGAGGTGAAAAGATAGTGTAAGAAAGCAAGTATTTTATAAAATAAGGATGGAAAGAGAGCAAGCACACCACAAACAAGCAAGATTTATAGTGGTTCAGTGTCAATCTTGCATGTACATCCACTTTCCAAGCTCCTACTTGGAAATTCAAATCCACTAAACGTATTCAATAAAAATACAACATCGATACCTCTAATCCTAGCTATTCCAAGCTAGAACACTTATTTTTGAGTACAAGCCAATCCAATATAATTTGATTCATGGTTCGGATCAACCTTTCCAAGTTTTGAAATTTTAAAACTTAAATCAAAATAATAAAATATAGTATGAGTATTAACAATAATGAAATACAAAGTTAGCTCCTTTAATGAGCAAATAAAATGTTAAAAATACTTTACACAACTAAGAAAGAAGCTTTTCTGATTTCTCTCAAAGTTGTTGAAGATTTAAATGAGCTTTTAAGGGATTGGTGAACTTGAAATAAAAGCTTCTTTGCTTGAAGAGGGCTTTTTGCTTAGGACTAAAATGAATGCTTGAATCTCTTCTTTTCTTCCCTCCTTTTTAAGTCTATATATCTTCAATAAGTGTTAGAGAGAAATCTAGATAGGATTAGAGCCATTAAAGGACTTTAAATGCATATTAAATGTGGTCAAAATGGATAAAAAAAATAGCCATTATGGAGATTTTCCATCGCAGGAGTCGATCCTGGGATCGTCCCCTGCACAGGGGTCGACCTTGGGATTGACCTCTATGGTAGAAATCAAGAAATGCCTAGTTTTTATATTTTTTATCTTCAAAACAGCAGAGGTCGATCCTGGGATCAACCCCTGGCATAGGAACAGTATGCCAAACAGCCCGTTTCAGCAAGGAAAGTCCTAGGGGTTGATCCTTTTTTTTTTAAAATGAGTGAGAAAAAGTTTTTTGTGTTTGATAAAATTATTTAATAAGCACTTTTATTAATATTTGAAAAGCAGTTTGTGTTTGGCAAATCTTTCAAAAAAAAAATATTTTTGACTATCAAATTATGAAAAAGAACATGTATAAATTTACTTTATAATTACTATTTATTTAAATAAATAAATAATTTTAAATATTTATTATAATTAATTTTAAATTTTTTTAATTAAAATATATAAAATAAAATAATAAAAAATATATTAAAATTTTAATCAATATAAATATAATTGAATGAAAGATAATACATATCGAATATTTTACGTAATTTTTATATGATAATATACATATATTAAAATACATCATTCACTAAATAATGAGAGGATTAGGTGAAAATAAATAGAGATAGTTATGGTAAATAATAATTTTTTTTTAAAAAAAATATTTTAAATAATTAATTTTTTGCTTCTGCTTTCTAGGAGAAATTTTAATTTTTTACATTCTTAAAAAAATTATTTTGCTACCATGTAGCAGTAGATTATTTTTTAAAATAAATTTAATTAAATATTTTATTTTTAAAATAAATATTTATTCCTCCTTTCTTAAAAGCTTAGCCGATGATTGGTTTTCGTAATTGACCAACTAGACGGTGGATGGATGAGATGGGTGTCGTGCTCTTCCTGCGGTCATGTTGGGTAGAATTAAACCTCAACAAATTTATATTTGATAATAAGAGTGGATAAAAGTTAAAATAGTTGGTTATGGCTTGTCCACCATTCGCGACGCTGTGGTCCATAAATCATCGGCTTCGGTCATGCCATCGGTCATCATTGAAGGCCGCATGGTAGATTCCATGTATTTCTACCCCGCCACTATATGCTTTCCAGTTTGCCATGTTGAGGACGTTGGGCGTCACGGGGAGACCGTGAGGAGGAAGTAATTGGACTTTCTGAAACGGTCCACTACTCATGGGATCCGAGGCCGACATAATAATTTGAAATTATTAATCGTAGTGGACTACACAACTGGTCTAAGGAGTGGAAAGTCACACGTTGGATGAACCGATTTACCTGTGGAACGCCATGCTTGTTGTGCTCATTACTCAGACCAAATAATGAGCTAGCACGATACATAGCCAACTTTTTTTCTGGTAGGAATAAGTAGCCAACCTTGACTTGGTGTTTCATCTACCAAAGAAGTCCAGGTCTGGGCATCGTCTTTGGACCGCTCCAGCGGTCACCGGTTCATCACAGCTAAAAGGAGACTCTCCCATGGTCAACTTCATTATATATATATATATATGTATTATCTTAGCAATAGACAGATTAAACTTTAGGGCCGGATACGTTTTTTGAATAGCAGTGGAAGAGTTTCTGAAAAAACAGGTTGGGGTTGGCCAAGTTTTACCGGATTTTAGCGCACAAGTCTTGCGAACTAGCAAACAACTATTAGTTTATTCACTTGAATCGATTCCATAATGTACCGATCATAGGTAAAAACGGCAGTGTTATTTATTCATTGTTCTAGTACAAGTTTCAAACCTGTCATATGGTAGAAATAATCACCGTTAATTGATGTTCCGATGCTTAATTAAGAGTGCGTTTTTTGAAAAATTAGAATCTTCGTGCCAGTTTATTGTTTTCATTGTTCTCTAAATTTCCGTGGTAATTGAAAATAAGGATTTCAGTGGGTCCTTATTTTAAAAAACTCTCATCGTTGGCAACTGAAGCCTTCTTTACCGCCATTTCGTACTTAAGCTGCCGTCATTTTGGCCAACTCTAATATGAAAAATTTTGCTCGTTTGAGCGTAAGGCCAAATACCAACCGCTAAAAAGGGACGACCAGGCGTTGCAGCCAAATGAGGACTTTTCATCGGAGAGCACAACCATTAACCAGCATCCCTTTTAGCCGATGTCGAACTACCTCGGTGCGGAGCTTGCAAAAAATGAGAGCAAAAGAATTAGCCAGAGCGGAAATTGGAATCATCGCTGGTGCGACACCTTTTATTTTTGAAAAAAAAAAAATAAAGGGCGCGGGGGGGTGGTTGGTTGGTTGGGCATTTGGGTTGATTCCAATCCTATAAACGCATTTATGCTTCGTTGGATATCTTTTGAGGTTGCAGATATGTGTGCCTTGCAAGTTACTAATTGCCAATAAAGTAAATGATGGTCGTGAGATATTAACTTTTGATATGGAGAGCCTAACAACTGGAAGACATAACACCTTTTTATTTTTATTATTTAAGCGCCATATTGCTCGTTGGGAGAACTGATCTTTCAACAATGTCTTCTGAAAGTCTATTATAACTTCAGGAATTGATTATAAATATCTTTCGGAATATACAAGAGGAAGGGATGTTCAAAAGATAACTTTGATTTCATCGATTATAAATACCGCAATGGTAATAGTTTTTATCCAGCAACTGGAAGTCTTGGGAGTGCAGTTCTAGGTATCCGGGCGCGAGTATAATCGAAGTGAAATATATGGATTAATTTTAAAAAAAAAGCCTCATGGATCAGCCTCGTTCTCTTCTGATCTCCTCCTGCTCGCTTGCTGCGCACTCCTACGTTTAAAATATTTTAAACGAAAAAAATTACAAGTTTAAAGGACCGTACTTTGCTTCGCGGTCGCCCGCTCGCCCGGCGCGTCTCCCGGGCCCCGCCCACCCTCTCGGGACGGTTCGTAGCCACGTGGCATTAGCTTACTGGAGGTTCCTTATCGCTTACCGTCTCTCTCCGAACAGAAATCATATGGGACGGGCACTCTACATCATTATATGCGACGGGTCTATCTCCGTGTTTCTTATTTTCGGGAGTCAAATAGGAATAGAACTTCAAGGCGAGAATTTTTTTTTTTTTTTTTTAAAAAGGCGGGATAAAAACTAAAAACAGAAAAAAAAGATTAGGAACCCCCCCCCCCCCCCCCCACGATTTCTCTGCCGTGGAATCGGCGATACTTTTTATACCATCTCTTTTCTTCTCCAATTCCTCCGTTCCCCTTCCTCTCTCCCAACACTTGCTCCTCTATCCTTCCTCAGCTCGGCCTCGAAATCCTCCCCGCCCAAATCGGCCCGGCTAGCAGCCCGATCTCCTTCGCCTCCCCACCCGCTCGATCCGCCGCCCGTGCCGATCCTTTCGAGGTACTCCCATCCGAATCTTGTTGGGTTTTCGGGCCGATCCAGCGGCGTCTAGGGTTTCTCATAGGAATGCAGCTTCTTTTCAGGTGATTCTGGTTTGCTTGATCGCGGGGATCGGAGTTTGCTGATTGTTCTCGTGGTCGGATCGCACGTGGGATATGTCGGGGCCGCTCGATCGGTTCGCCAGGCCCTGTGAGTTGCTTCGAGTCTTTGCTAATTGGATAAAACTTGGAATAATTTCTCCTTTGTTGGTTTTATTCGATGGATTCGTGGAAATTGCTTGCAATTTGCATGAGTTTTATTAGTAAAACCAGATCTTTGGTGTTTGGTTATCAATTTAGGGTTTGAATTTCTATGTGAATCGAATTTGGCCTCAGTATTGTTCTTTGTGAGTAATGTGATGTGGTTTCTTTTCTCTCTCGTTTTTTCTTTTCCTTTTAGGATTCATATTTCTTTGTTCATTGATAAATTTACTTGTTAATTATGTCATTAAAACAGGGCAGCTATTCCTTGTGCTAAAAGATTTGAAATAGGGATCTAGTTTATGGCCAACTTAGTTTCATTCTACTCAAAATCCTTCGACCAGCTAAAACTGAGGTTGCAAGTGATTGCCGTTGATTTTTTCTCCTTGCTGGGACCAAGTCATGATCTTTTTTTTTTTTTTTCAAAAAACATTGAGATTAATGTGCGCCTTCATGCCATTAAATGGCTATTGATAACCTTAGATGATTGGAGGTTGGGATGTCCTTTCTTATGCTTGACTTAGATGCTTTCTCATAAAGGAATTTTGAAGTGTTGATTTTTGAGTCTTTTAATCAGCCAAGTGAAGTTTATGTATTTTCACTGTTTAAGGATGCTTTATTAATTTAGAATCTAAAGTGAAAGATTTTGACCAACAGTTTTATTTCATCTTGTAGGACTAGGTTTTTTGTTTCTTCTTCATTTTCTTTTTAATCTGTTTGGATTTGTCATAGGACAAGAAATTTGTTAGAAATCTCTATGCTCTTTCTTCTCCACCAATATTAGCAAGCTTAAAATGTACAGTTACTACATGTATTGCTTAAATCAGACATTTGGTATTGATCATTTGCTTTATTATTTAATATCATTCAAGTTTATGAGATGGGGATCATTTTTGCATCTTTATATTGTTCTGTGCATCTTTATGAGATGCATGCATGTGTGCGTTAATTATCTGATATAGTTGATGATGGTCTAAATTGAGTATTAGCAAGTTGATAATACAACATCTTTGCAAGGTTAGAATGGACTGCTTCAAATCTCTATATTCTCTACCCCTTGACTTCTAAAGGATTAGGTATATTGGTTCCTTTTAAGGAATGTGCAGTTTGTCAAAATTTATACATAAAATGTCTATTTTGTAGCAAAAGATTTTCTTTCTTTCTTTCTTCATATATTTTACCTTTTGAAATACATGTTTGTTGATAATGCAGTATAATATGACATGTTTGTCGATAGCTTCTTAGATATGTCCATCATATTCGGTGAGCAACAAATGACTTCTAATATCATGTTACAGGTTTTGAAGGTTTTTCTAGTCATGATGAACGAAAAGAACGGAAGTCAGATTTTGACAATTCAGAAGATGAAAGGAGGACAAGAATTGGATCATTGAAGAAAAAGGCTATAAATGCATCGACTAGATTTAGACATTCTTTAAAGAAAAAGAACAGGAGAAAAAGTGACAGTCGAGTTATTTCTGTTTCAATTGAGGATATACGAGATATTGAGGATTTACAAGCTGTTGATGCATTTCGCCAATCACTAGTTTTGGATGAGTTGCTACCTGCAAAGCATGATGATTATCATATGATGCTGAGGTAACTTGGTTTCCTTTATTTCAATGTTTTAACCATGTATCTTATGTATCTCTGTCTTGTTGGAATATTTAGATCAAGGTTCATGGACTCGGTACCGGCGCCCACGTCAGTTGCCGGCCGGTATGGTAGGGTACGGTACTATACCATACCACCCCTTACCATCAATAAAAAAATTAAAACAAAAATCCCACTCAATGGTCTCACAAAAAAAAAAAAAGAAGAAAAACTACCCATACCAGATTGTACCGCTCCGTACCGGTGCCGTACCGACCCATACCAGATCAAACCACTCGATACCGGCCCTTACCGTACTGTACTGATCGGTTCGGTCCAGTTTAGGCCATTTTTCAAAAAACCGACTTGAACCATTTCGATCTCCCACCGGTATGGTACGGTATGGGGTATACCGGCCGGTTCGGGCCGGTACGGAAAATCATGATTCAGATGTTCCTGGAGTTGTTTGGATTCCTTTATATATTTGATATATCTTTCTAATTTAAATGGATCATCCATTGTGTAGTATATAAACCTCACGTTAAGCATTTGCATGCTATACAATACCTTATACGGATTTTTTGCTGGTCATTGTTCCCATATATGATTCTGAAGGACGTCACTGTATCTAAATTTGCTCTCTAACTTCATGCTTCAGTTTTTTCCCTAAACTCTAAACAACCCTTGCCTCAGTGTTTTTTATTTTCCATTGGTTGTGCTTTCTCGTATGCCTTGTGCAAAGGAAGGTAAATAGTGGATTGCTTGGTGGATATTGCCCTCACGTCTACAGTCTTTCACCTAAATGTTGGGTTATGTTGGTTGATTTATATTAGTTATTCCATGTTATGTGCAATAATCATGTTGTATTCTATTTTTATGATCCCTATGGTCAATTAATTGACATGTAAGTGAATGATAGACCAACTTTTGTATTTAAAAACAGTTATTGGTTTTGAATCTGAAACAAAGTCTAATAATGGCACTCTTGCTGTGTTATAGTAGCTTGATAAAGACTAATGGCATCTGCACATTTTTTTAAAATAGAAACTTATTAGGCTACGTATGCTAAATATTGGTTACACAGAGAATATCAGAGTACCAAATTTTAAAATCTGGTACCAATTTAATAAACTTTGTTTGCCTACTAATGTTCAGTGAAATCTACTTTCTCATATGGGTTGCATTCTGGCTCGGTAGACAGCTTTAGCATTTTTGTGCTAGTTACTTGTGATCATGACTCAAAAATCTGGTTCTAGAAATATACTTATCAGATTTACATTGTAATCACTCAAAGCTTTAAAAAAAATTCAAATTTCCAGTATTTTGAACAGAATATCAGCACCAGCCATTTTGCTTCTCTTTATCTTTTGCTTTAGTAAAGCAAAATCACAAAGTGAGATAAAATTGAGAGGGAAGGGGAAATTTTAATTTCCCCAATATTACTCAGGAATTGCCGATATGCCCTTAAATTTCTTAATAGTTGTAGTGTTCCTGCAAACACATTTCTATGATCATATGGTTTACAAAAAACAAGAAAATACATCAACATAAAGTGCGCATAACAGGTTGCTCCAACATTGGAAAAATCCTGAAAAATCATCATCCCAGTACTTTTAGTGAAAACTGCACACATCCATCCCGTCCACACCCACCATGTCCAAAAAAAAGGGAAAAGAAAAGAAAAGAAAAGGCCCCTGCATACATGCTCTTCGCGCGCACACACATATTTTAATAGGTTGAGCTCTGACCAAGATGTCCGGCATTGCATGGTTTCCATGATTTAAGAACAGGCTCCAATGTAAATGACCTTGGCCCTGATAACTTAAACAGTAAGGCCAAATAGAGTCTCCCATGGCCGACAAAGTAAAAGCGCCAACTATCAACTCATTGAATCACAAGCTACTAAAAGCCCCTATTATCGTTCAAAAAATCTAAGTTCTTGTGCACTTTTCATTTTCATCCATGATTATCAACATATGTGTTTTGTCGTGATTTGTGTCAGTTAAATATTATCATTCCCTTGAGTAAGCAGGTCTAGCTTATACGCTTCTATGATTTTTCTAGTTGTTCACAACAATTAAATTATAGCTATACCTTTCAATGATTTACAGCATTTCTGCTCTCTTTGGCATTGATATTTTATTCTTGTTACTTCATGTGTGTCTCCAGTTGGCACCTCTTGTAGCTTCTACCAGATGGGAAATTTTATTATGTATATCTAACACCAATTGGCTTATAATATTTTTCAAGTTTTTTTTCCCCAAAAAACTTCTGCTTAAATTCATGTGCAACCTCTCCAGTTTAGTGTCTGGTCAGGTCAAAATTGATGATGGGGGTCGAAATGATCCAAGCCATGGATCACTATCTTAAAACTGCTTGCAAAAAAATCATATGATTTAGAGACCTGAATTACAAAAATATATTTTTTAATTTAGTATATATTGATGCATTGAGGTCTCTAAATTATATGTTTTTTTAAAAAAAATTTATGTAAGTAGTTTTGAAGTAGTAGATTACATCCAACAGCTTAAATCATTGATGTAGGATCCCTATATAGAGTTTTGATTTGACCGGATTAAATCAAAATCATCTTAATTCTCTCTCATACATATATGAGAGAGGTTCAAATTATGCTCTTCATGCATAGGGATTCCTTCTCTTTTTCAGCAGAACTGGATTGAAAGAGTTAAATTGCTTTTTTTAAATTTTCGAAGTTACACCACATTGCTTCAAAATTCAGTTGATTTTATCTTGTTTTTTGTATTTGCTTTTGGAAGTTGTTTTCCTTTTGTTGTTGTAGTTCAACCATATCTTAGTTTCTAATATACCAAAAACTTGTTCACTTTTAGATTTTTGAAGGCAAGGAAGTTTGATATTGAAAAAGCAAAGCACATGTGGGCTGAAATGCTTCAATGGAGGAAGGAATATGGTGTTGATACTATTGTAAGAGGTAATCAATTACTTCCTTTCTAGCATAGTTATGAAATCAAAAAAGCCTTATTGTCAAAATGATTAGAAAGATCGATAAACATCAATGTACATATAATCAAAACAGAGTTTTTTTTTTTTTTTTTTTTTAAAATCATTGTTTGCTAGTTTGGTACATGAAAAATGAATAACATTTAATAGTGCTTTATAAATTAAATAATGTGTCAAATGTCAGCTTCATTTCATCATATCTGACCTTGCCAATCTCCCTCATCTTCATAATTGTCACGCCCCAAACCTAGCACCCAAATTGGATATATGACGGTTGCAAAAACCCTAGACCAATGCCCTAGAGAATATGCGAGGCCTATTAAATTACTTACAATCCCAATATCCTACGAACACTATCAATCTTAATTTATAATAGATAATTCTATATAAACAAATTTAATCCTTTGTACAATTTACAAAACTCGATTATCCATCTGTCACTGATAGTGCTCTATCAAATCAATCGATTCTTTCAATTGTAATTCCAACCATAACCAGATATAGGTATCCTGTAACAATGAAAAGAAAAAAGAAGGGAGAAGGTTGTGAACTTTACAATCCAGTAAGAATCACTGTACACCTACACTGATAATAATAATTTAAAATTCAAAAGTATAGTAAAACATGAATTCTCATATCAAATATACATATAACAAATCAAATAAATATGCATCAGATATATCATGTGAAACATTTTCTTTCAATATCTAAATCATAACTTGTCATATCTTCCTCTTATCATACTTTCATTTTTCTTAATCTTTTCTTTCTGATTTTGGACTAATCAAGATCATGCTTTAATCTCAATTCATGGTCTTACCCATAATTCTACATGTAAGCCCGTGGGGGTTGTCCTAGGCATAAGCTCATGGCGGGCTGTCAAATCATGGTCTAACCTATAATTCCATGCGTAAGCCCGTGGGGGCTGTCCCAGGCATAAGCTCCTGGCAGGCTGTCTAAGTCATGGTCTCACCCACAATCCCATGCGTAAGCCCGTGAGGACTGTCCTAGGCATAAGCTCCTGATGGGCTATCCACATGACAAGGCTAGTCCAAATCATATCCTTTCCATTAAATTATTACATGTTGATTTCATCTTATCAATTCCAACTTATATTATGATCAAAACAATTATATCATACCCATATGTTCATAACATTAATCATTGATACATTTGTATATGGTAATACATAACATACTCATGCTAAAAAGTTATATCAGAATTAATAATATTTTATCATGATAATCCATCAATATAAATTCAACAATGTAAAATCAACAATACAAATCCAACGGTAAAAAATATCATATTTAATGGTGATCATGTACAGGGACTCTTATCTCAATCGATCTCAGACTCAAGTATAGCTATTGATCAACTCTTCAAGCTATAAACTCGAGATCAAGATATGTCTACTCGACATCTTGTACAAATAATCGTACCTTTACATGATTAGGATTTAAACATAAAAATCGTAAACGGTTAGGAAAGACAAAAAATTATAGTAAATGATCCTAACACTGTAAGTCCAGAACCCCTCCTACAGTCAACTAGTTAATTTGGTTTAACAAGATATCTAGACCATTTACTAGTCCAGAAAATATCTATAGAGAGAAATCCATAAAGACTGTGAATCAATCTAGAGAGAGAAAATTTTAGAGAGAGAAAGTAGAGAGAGAAACTTGGAGAGAGAAGGTAGAGAGAGAAACTTATCAGGCTTATAATTTAGATCTTAAGAACCTTGCTCGATGTCCTCTCATTCAAGAAATTGTTCTTTTATATCTTCAAATTAATTTTTTTAAAATAAATCAAATTAAATATCGAGATCCTTCTATCGGAGTTCATGGGGTCCACACCCCCATCCCCGAAAATTTTTTTCTTCTAAAATCTCCCATAATCCACTAAAGGAAGAAAATAAATAATTTAATAATTTACTAATTAAATAATTAATCATAATATACAAGAGAGAGAATCAGATTCTAGAGAGAGATTCAAGATCAAGATGGGAGAGAGGAAAGGGAGAGAATCTCTCTCTTCTTATTTTCTTTTCTCTCTTTTTTTTCCTTTTTCCTTTTTTTTCTTTTCTTCTTTTTTTTCTTCTTCTCTGTCTTTTTTTTCTTCTTTCTGGTGAAAACAGCGGACCGAACCCCCCCTCCCCGCCCTCTCTCTTTTTCTTTTTTCTTCTTCTCGTTCCTCAAAATAGGGGATCAATTTCCCCATGCCCTTCTCCCTCCTCTAACCACAATCAACTGGGGCTGGCCACCCATGGCAGCCCCCGACAGTGGCGACCCCACAGCACCGGCGACAGCCCCCAACGGTGGCTGTTGCTGGCAGCAAACTTGGGAGAAAAGAGGAAAAAGAGGAGAGATTCTTCGACCTTATTATGGTTGTCAGTGGTGGGAAGGAAAAGAGGAAAGAAAGGAGAGAAGTCCACTATTCCGGCATCCTCTCTTTTTCTGGCAGCAACCCATGCTTTTCCTCCTTGAGAAATCCTGGTGATTTCTCAACAATTCACAGTAAGGATCTAAGGTAGGGGGAGAAGGATTTAAAGGAGGGTAGTCCTAACCGGAGCCGGACTCCTCACGGCCCGATTCCATCCTAAAAAGGGAAGAAGAAGACTCCAAGACGGAGTCTTTTTCTCCGTTGTTCTTAGAGGAAAAGAGGGTGTTGGGTCTTTTTTTGGTTCGGGCTGGCCCCCTAAAGCCCATTAAATTTTGGGTTATCACAATAACTATCTCGTTGTTTGATGTCTCTGCCCTCTCTCTAACCACCATCTCCTTGTTGGCATCCCATGGCCACACACTTCAGGATTCTACCCCATTTCCCATGAACTTTGATCCTTCTTCCATGGTCTTTTGCCTCTCTGCAGGCTCAAATGGGGGCTATCTTGTTGGATCCACTCAATCTGAGGTAGGGAAGGGCACACAATGATGGTTGACATCATTTTGTCCATCAAGAAAGGGCACACAATGATCAGATGCACGTAGAGCATGATTTAAGTGCCAAATAAACATGGCATTCTAATCACCTGATCACTCTGATTTCTGTTGAGTGCCTTTAAGCATTGGTGGATAGCTAGCTGATGAGGGTGGAAGATTGAACAATGTTGGTGGCAGTGGTGTTGAGGCAGAGCAGGGCAAGGTTCAGCTGGTAAGGAAGGGCACGGGGAGTGTGAGCAGATGGCTACAGAGAGGAATAAGGAGGGCCATGAAGGGGAAGGGAGTGATCAAGGGGAGGCAGCAGAGGAGAAGAGGGAGGTGGGAGCAGCATCATGCGGTGAAGGAGGGAGGAGTGGAACTAATAAAGAAGAAGAGATGCGTTTATGATGTCAACGAAAACAGAGAGATGTAGGACAATGGAGGTGATTAGGGTGGAGGGTAATGGGTGGGTGCAGTGGTATTGGGCTGCAAGTGGTTGGCGGGTGAGTGTGTGAGAGGCTTGCTGAGGAATGGGGGTTGATATCATGCTATAAAGAAGCCAAAGAATGATGTTGCCTATTGACGGTCAGATCCAATGGTTGATTTCGGTTAGACCCTGGGGTAGGAAATTTGGAAGGACTAGATGCCTTTCTTCTTAAGAGGAGAGAACATGCGTATACATACATACATACATACATATGTACATATATATAAATAACATGCATGCATACATACATATGTAAATACATGCACGCATGCATTCAGTCATGCATTTCATGCATTTATTTCAAGCATGAAATGTGGAACACATTCAATGTGGAATCATTTTGTCTCTAAAAGCATATTTAAGCTCCATATCATAGGTACACTTATCATGGTTGTTAAACTGTTGCCTCCAAGCTCTAGCATTTGAATATGCTCTGGATAGAACTTCTTGAAAAGGGAGCTTATATTAAGATGGTGAACCCGTCCATGAAGAAATAACCTTTTGCTCATATACAGCATAAATGCGTCTTTGAGTTTTGTCATTCTTTTTACTTAAAATTGATTGTTATCTAACTGAAGTTAACATTTCATCAGGATTTTGAGTACACTGAGTTAAATGAAGTTCTACAGTACTATCCTCATGGTTATCATGGTGTGGACAAGGAAGGGAGACCCATTTACATTGAAAGGCTGGGAAAAGTTGATCCCAACAAACTCATGCAGGTGACAACAATGGATCGCTATGTAAGATACCATGTGAGGGAGTTTGAGAGGGGTTTTTCGATCAAGTTCCCAGCATGCTCGCTTGCGGCAAAAAAGCACATTGATTCAAGTACAACCATTCTAGATGTTCAGGGTGTCGTATGTTATCCCAAGCATGACCTCACTACAAAAGTTGTATCATTTTGTAGTTAGAATTCTTAATGGTGGTGTGCTCTCATATGATGTCTTATGTGTTCCTGTAGGGCCTGAAAAACTTCAGCAAGACTGCCCGGGACCTGATTGTGCGATTGCAGAAAATTGACAGTGACAACTACCCAGAGGTTTATCAATGTTCATGTTTTGTGGTTTAAATGGATTCCCAATTCCTATAAGAAAACACCTGAATAGCATGGTGAACAATGTTTTTGCAGACATTGTACCGAATGTTTATCATCAATGCTGGTCCAGGCTTTAGGCTGCTATGGAACACTGTGAAATCTTTTCTTGATCCAAAAACTACTTCAAAGATTCATGTAAGCAATCCTGTCATGACGTGGGACTTCTCTCTAGAGATCAAGAAACCATAGATTGAACTTGCTATTTCTAATTTTTCTTCAGGTTCTTGGAACCAAGTACCAAAATAAGTTGCTCGAGATAATTGAGGCCAGGTAGGTGCTCTGCCTCTTGCTTTTTGTTGGATTTACTTATCATGGAAGCAATCACTTATATCCAACCTGCCACCTTGCTCCTGTGTCATATTGGATTCTCTCTAGTGAGCTGCCAGAATTTTTTGGCGGTACTTGTACCTGTGCAGAATATGGAGGATGCCTTAAATCCGAAAAGGGTCCATGGAAGGACCCAAATATATTGAAGGTTTCTATTATCGTCCTGTTTTCTTTATCTTATTCTTCTCTCATCGTTGGCTTATAATTTCTGTCATTTTTTCCTGAACTCAGATGGTCCTCAGTGGTGAAGCACAATGTGCAAGACAGATTGTAGCTGTTTCCAATGGTGAGGGGAAGATCATTGCTTATGCTAAGCCACAACACCCAGCAGTAAGATCTCTTATCCATTTCAGTTTAATTCTTAAACTCGAACTTAGTCCATCTTCTGTAGAAGATCAAATTGTTTTATCTTGTTGGACCAGATAAAGGGTAGTGATACATCTACTGCTGAATCTGGCTCGGAAGTTGAAGACATTACTTCCCCCAAAGCTTCAAGGAGTTATATTGCACATCCTCAATTGACTCCAGTTCGTGAAGAGGTAAGCTTGAAGTCTTGTTAGATGTATAGTGGTTGTAAGTAGGGGTGCAATCGAGTCGAGTCGACTAACTAGAAGCTCGAGCTCGAGCTCGACTCAAAATACTAGGTTCGAAACTCGACTCGAGCTCGGTCAAGTCTTAACATTCCAGGCTTGAACTCGGCTCGATGAAAAATAGGCAAAGCTCGAGATCGACTCGACTCGACTCAAATATGAACCGAGCCATACTCGAGCTCGAAATCCAGTCTTATCTTATTAATAATATGTATATTAATATATATATTATAAATAGAATTAATATTATTAAAAATATATATATACTCGAGTTGGTTCGCGAGCTTTCGAGCCGAGTATCCTTTTACTCAAGCTCGACTCGAACTCGATAATAAACGAGTCAAGTCGAGCTCGAGTAGCTCGCGAGCAGCTCGACTCATTTGCAGCCCTAGTTGTAAGGACTTCTTTTGCTAATGGTTAGATGAGGAATCTGTATTTTTACAGTTTTGCTGTGCTAAATGCATTAACCTGTGGCTCAGATACTGTTAGCCTGTTTTTGTTGTCCTCCACTATATATCACAAACTATAGGTAAGAGCTTACCCCTACATGTGAGTAACCAAAATATGTTTGGTCATTATGTTTTTTCCCTTTTAAAGGGGTTCTTCTGGTTTTCCTTGAAACTATGCATATTGACTTCCTTCGAAGTTGCACATAAACCCAGAATTTAGCAACTAAACTCTTCTTCTTGTACAACTCATGAGTTCCATGGGCAAGTTGCTTAAATATTTGTTTTTATAGAAAATTTGAAACTTTTTAACCATGCAAACATGAGTATTATAATGCTGGAGATTGACATGAGATTACACAGGAATGGATCCAATGCAAAGCAATACCAATTTGGAATATATGCATACATAGAGACACACCTTCACTTTATTATTTTATAGGATGAAATATAAGAAGTGTGTGTAACAGAATACATGTCTAAACATGGTCTCTGTGTTCTTGCAGGCAAAAATGGTTAAGGCAGCTAGCTTTTCTGGCTTTTCAGAGCATGATGAATATGTCCCGATGGTTGATAAGGCTGTGGATGCAGGATGGAAGAAGGAATCTGCTAATCAAAAGCTCTCTTTGTCTAAAGGTTCGTAAATCCAAACTTATGGTATGGTAGGTTGCTAAGTTACGACCTAAAAAAAAAACGTATGGACATAACCTATGTGATCAGGTCGCACAATCAGGTGAGGTTTCTGAAAATGACATAACCTAAGACCTAAAAGAAATAACACACTTAAGTACATTAATGCTGAATAAATTCAATTTACCTCCTTTTTGCATGGTATTTCTAACTCTTTCAACACAACCAATAGAATGGAGCCCTGGAGCTTTAGGAGCATTAAGGATAAGGTTTGACAATATGCTAAATTTCGTATAATGCTGTTTGATCTTTTAACTGTGCAATTTACCTGCTTCTGATAGTCAGAAACTTTTGATGAAATTTTAACCAAGTATTGGTATCATGGTGTTGGATGACTTTGAAATTGTTCTGAGTCAGCCTACCCACACTTACCAGCAATCTGGTGTTTGGTCTCAAATTTTAGATAACAATGACTGCTAAAGTCTTAAAAATATTTTTCTTGCAGCGTGTTTAACATCCAAATCTTAAATTTAAGACTTGTAATTTCATACCGACCTCTTCAGCTTACTAAATTTTATGCTACAAAGCACTTTCAGAACAGTTTATGTAGACTTGAAGACAGCTGCTTTGAGCTCTTCTCAAAATTATTCAATTTTGTAAGCTAGTCACTTTGAGTGGAAGGACAAAATGATAGTCGTGGGTAGTCAAATCCTCTGACGGCACTTGTTTTGTCACATTTCTTTGGTGTTGCTATTTACTTTTCCAGTTGTTTCCTGAAATGGTGGTAACGTTGGCTCAGCGGGCTATTATCCCTGAAACAGGATCATTTTCTTCGTCAGACACGTGTAAGCCTCCTGAAGGACTTCAAGCTCAGATAATTGCATTGTTTATGGCCTTGTTCATGATGCTTTTTACACTGTTTCGCTTCGTCACCAGCTGTGTGACCAAGAGGCTTCCAGACAAAACTTCCGAGCCAGATCACCTCTATTCTACATATTCTGTAGACCCTGTTCCTAGAGGGGAATTTCGCCCCCCCTCACCTGCTCCTGGGTTCACGGAGGCAGACCTCCTTTCATCTGTCTTGAAAAGGCTGAGTGAGCTGGAAGAGAAGGTCGATATTCTTCAAGCTAAGCCATCTGAAATGCCTTCGGAGAAAGAAGAGTTGCTTAATGCTGCTGTCCGCCGTGTAGATGCATTAGAAGCTGAGCTTATAGTTACCAAAAAGGTGTGCTTTTTCATCTTATTTTACAGCTTTGTGAATATTCTCGCTTAGCAAACAGATACATCTATTGTAAGGATATATATCATGGCCCGTGATACTGAGCACCCAAGAGTTAGAGAGTATATGTCAACATGCCATATACTTTTAGTGAATGTTTTTCCTTTTTTCCCGGAAACCAGCAATTGTCTGCAATAGGGTGCACCAATTCCACAAATGGTGGTAAATCAAATGCCGATGTCCTAATAAATTCCTCTTGCATTTTAAATAAAGTTTACCTAGTTTTTAGTATTCTTGTCTCCCATGATATTACGTGGGCCCAATTTGCTATCTTGATTGATAGATCAATCCTTTTCTAGGCCAACCATATGCAGACTATCTTCCTCTCGCCCAAGAGTGCATATGATCATACGTGGCCTTCTTCCTTTCTCCATGTGTTTGTTCCTTGTGTCCATCCAAGGGAAAAGGGTCTCTTCCTTGTATGCAAGGATTAAAGTATTACATGTCACATGTGCATTGATTGCAAGCTGGCATGGTATGGTCCGGTACATTTCATGCCTGATAACATGCTGATAGCCAGAAGAATGAGTTTGCTTATGCAGACTGGTAGACATGATATTGGGGTATCCTGTACTTCAATGACATGATATATTACGATGCAGAGCTCTTTAAATCTGTGCTTTTATGCTGTCTTGCTTGCAATATCACATGCTTTATTAGTCTTTCTTTGTTCATCTTTGCATGTATGCCATCTACCTGAATACGGTTAGATGAAAACAAGCTTCTCTTTTTTTGTGATCTTCACAATTATTGTTGCATATTCTTTCTAGGCTTTACATGAAGCTCTTATGAGGCAAGAAGAGCTGCTTGCATACGTTGACCGTCAAGAAGAGGCCAAGTTTCGGGTCAGTACTTATTTCTAATCTACATCATCGTTCATGTATATTTGTTATTTCTAATTTGATGATAGAGATGGCTGACAATATGTTCATGGATATATTTATGCAGAAGAAGAAATTTTGCTTTTGAAGAAAGACAGTGCGCAGAGCTATTTCACCATGACCATCCTGCTGTTGATGAAAGATGATTTTGATTTGTAATTGTTCGGAGAAACCTTTTCCTGATAACAATAGTTAATGGACTTCTGACTCTATTTGAGATGAATGAGCTGATAAAAATAAATCATATTGTTTCATTTTTATCTCCTGCTGTTAATATCACGGTTGATGCCCAGTCGGTTAATCTCTTTGAGCATTGCTATCAAATATGTTGTGTATGCTTTTACGGCACCTAACACCCATTTTGATATCTACCTCTAGAAGAGGCATACCTGAGTTTTATTTCATTGGGAAATGAAGGAATCGATGCCAACCTGGAAGGAAAAGTCATTTTAACAAACGATGAGTTTGTCCAAGTTGGGGCTCTGGCCTGCATTGTTATGGGCGAAAACTGCTGAATTTTTTTGAGCGTTAATTCGGTGAGGCACTTATAGAAGGTGGATGTGGATGTGCCAGTACAACTTGAGGCCTAGAGCTGAAATTTCACAAGATCACAGTGAGACTTGAAATTGTTGTACGAATTGGAAAGGGTGAGCAAATCTGCAATTGAATTCATTTTGTTTTATGAAATATGTGAAGGAAAAGACATAAGGAAGTCTGATTAATCAACATGGAGGTTGACGCTTGGACTCGGTGTCAGCTCCAAATCAGAACCATTCCACATGCTGTCATGCAAGGATTGCGAGGATATCATATCTCCTGGGTGCCATTAAATTTTGAAAAATGGGATGTCGTTTTGTTATCTCTATGCCTAATGATTGGTCAAAAATAATGATTTCATCATCCTGGATAAAAAAGGAGGGAGATTTAATGGTACTACAATAACGTAGATCCACGTCCACCACAAACCTAGCCACTATTTTTAAAATATTCTAATTTCTATGACATATCATTTAGCAGAAATTTCAATCAATATTATTTAATGTACAAAATTATGTAGCTCGATATTTTCCCTTGATATTAAATTGCAAGGCAGGCAAAACGATGCAAATCTTTCAGAAAAATAACTATTTATGATACATCCAAGAATGACATTATATAGAAGATACACCAAAATGCTTACACGCAGGGTCTCATAATTTCTATGACCATGCATGCAGATAAAATACAAGATTGCAGGACTGCTGTTGCATAAGACTTGCTCCTACAAAAGATTTGCTGATTTAGTTAATGCACAATGAACTATTTGATCTCAGCAGCATAATGGTTTTAACCGCAGCTTTGTATCATGTTCTCCCAGTGTAAAATTGCAAGAAGTTCCAAACTGCTTGTCAGACAATTGCAGCAAATGACCTAAAAATATTATGTCCCACCTGATTTAGCATTTTGAGTTGTGCTTGTTGTCATAAAGGATTCGCCACAACCACATTGCCCTTTCGAATTTGGATTGATAAAAATGAACTCTGACCTGCACAACAGTCACCATGAAAAAATAATAAAATGGCTTTGTTGTATAGATCCCAAAAGAAGAATCATAAGACAAAACAAAGCTAGGTTATTAATTAGAGGCAAGCTTACTTTAGTGCATCATCAACAAAGTCCATCTTGGTTCCAATTACATGCATGAGAGCTTTTGGATCAACTAATATCTTGACACCCTTGTCCTCCACCAGTTCATCAAATTTCCCTTTCTCCTCTGTAGCAAAGCAAACATCACATTTCACTCCATTAGTACCAGAATAAAATATCTGAGGATGTGTCATTTAATTAAAACAACTCAAGAAGGGGAAAGAGAGGGTGGGAGAAAAAAGGATAAACAGTGATGGAAAACTCAAGTTTATTTCGAAGAATTAAACCCTTTTTTGTCTTTTCTATGTAAAATCACAAGTAAATCATGATTGAACTAGAGTCATTGATCTAGGTTTGGCAGATGTAAATGTACATGAGTTATTATTGATCACACCATATCTAGGTCTTAAGTGTTTTACCACCTATGGTTGACTTTTAACATATTAGTTTGATCCCAGACTTAAATCTTTCTTACTGGAGATATTTTTCAAACCACCAACATGAAGCACATAGACAAGCAACCTTGTTCCCTCTTAGAGCTAACATCACCCTGAAGGCCCATAAACTTTGACAAACTAGAGTAGTTGTATTACATAGCGAAATTCTTTTGATATATCACCATATATCAATGACAGGTCAACAGCATTCATCAAACTGCTGACATAACCATAATATGGACTTTTGATATGTTGATCTCCTCGAGAGAGAAAATAGTCAAAGGAAAATGAAACACTCTATCCTGCAGCCAAAAAGCTCAACTGCTACCAACATTGGTATTACTCCATCAACTGTCATAAAAAATAATCCAAAAAAAAAAAAAACTCCAATTTGGTTCCCAGTAACTAGTATATTGCTAATGGTAGTGATCTCCCTGCATGGTAGGTAGCCCATACAGCCTAAACATTCATAAATCTGCTGGAGTCTGCAATGGATCTGCCATGTCACAGGCAAATTTGAGAGTGCACACTGCTGTAAACCTAGAAGTAATTTGATGTACGTTGCAATTTTACATATATGCACACCAACACTGTTTACAAGTTGACGATAACTCAGTCTAATAAGTATAATAATTTTCATAAAACTTGTGAAAGCCATAAGCTAGGAAATTTACGTACAGTAACTGTTGATGTATAACCCTTCTACAGATCTTTAAGAATTTTATAAAACTTGTGAAAGCCATAAGCTAGGAAATTTATGTTGATGTATAACCCTTCTTCAGATCTTTCATACTAAGCTAATCAACATGCAACACAAGCCTTTTTCAAAACATCTCATGCTACCCATGCAGGCATTCATGGATAACCTACCTATGTTTGTTAGTATTACCCTTTCCTTTCGGGCAAGTTTTACATGTTCTTGTCAGGGAGTTTATCCAGCATTGCTCCATATATTTCCATCCATCATCATTTTATATCTTATGAATGCATTGCATACTCCAGCAATCAACTTAAATATGGTCTCTCCTGATTGAACTCTGGCTTAGCACTCTCATCGTTACTCTTTTATGTCCTCATCCATTTTCTTGCACATCATTTCAATGCAATGCAAGATAGTCCTACTTGCTGTAGTATGACAATGCCTTACTAAACATTGCTCCATGAAGCTGACTCCGCATGAACTATATGAGGCTTGCTAATTGTAATTAAGATTGGGCTACCCAACTGTTATGGGATACTCCAGCAAGACATTTTTGCTTCAGCTACTCCATTTCTATATGAAATTTGCCGTAACACTTTATGAGGTATAATGTAAGATGTGATGAACTTGATAGAACTTACCAGGAATTAAAAGAATAGACAGAAGGAGAAGGAAAAAAAAACATAAGGAAATCAACATATATGGTTAATCGTAACAACATTGCCAACATACAAAATACACTACATGCTCTTAAAATGATCCCACCAAGGTTGTTAAAGGCAGTGATCCAACCCCATAGGAATGCATTTCCGTAGGTTCTTTCAGGCTCAGCATATGCTGGAGCACCAAGGATTGCACCTAGGCTAGCAGCTGGGCATCTAGCATCGTTGCCTAAGTGGGTGCCTCTCTGCTAGGTCTACAAGAGGGTTTTAATATATAGTTTGTTCTCTCTTCAAGCTTAAAAAGGTTTCAAAAGAGAAATAAATGGAAAACTAACACTCAAATTTAAATGCTTCAACCCATATCACATTAACACCATCTGCGTCACGAGGAAAAGTTGTTACAGCAAGGAAACAGATAGAAAAGGGGAAAGAGGGGGCAGTGATTGGGGACAGTAACTAATGAATATTAAAAGGAAGTGATCCATGAGGACAAATGTTTATGTCCTTCAGTCCTTTCTAGTTTTTCCTTTCTAACTTCTGCAGTCCTCCTCCTCCACTCCAATGAGCTTAATGTCAAAAATAAAATTTTTAGATCTATGCATAGTTATTTTTCTTCCTTCCCTTTTATTACATGAAGTTCTTTAGATATCTGTAAGCTCCCAACATGTGTGTGTTTGGCACTTCATACACCTGTATTTGCATTCAAAATTTTCCTATTATCAACTGTCCTTTTGTTGGTAGAACTATGATAGCCATAGATCTAACAAACTGCAGCCTCAAAACCTAAAAATTAACCAAAAAGTAACCAGTAATCCAAACTTTGTATTCTTTTTAATTTAGAAGTCCCAATAGGGATCAACCAGCAAAAAAGATTAAAAGAAAATAAAAACAAAAGCAAAACTCTGCAGTTAGAGTTGGTTGTCATTGCTCAGTCTAATGGGCAAAGTGTAATGTACAATATTTTTATGTTATACATAACCATCCACAATCTGCTATGTACATGAATCATGAATATTGTAAGATGTGTAGATAAATACAAGTATATGACCCATTTTATTGTAATCATTTTTTTTCTATTGGTGTGCCTATAAGCCAATACAGGTCAATATGCCAAAAAATGAAGAACTTGGAGAACATATACAATTGTCTATTAGTTATTATGCACATGCACACATATTTAATGATGAAAGAAGGTACATAAATATCAAATAACAAATTTTTTGCGCAAAAATCAAAGTTAGAGGATTAGATGAACTAACATTATATTGCAGAACCTAAAATTTGACTAGCTAAAACTGAACATGCAAGTTAACGCATCTTTCTGGCAACTAATGGCATGTGGCACCATTAATAGTACTTCATTTTGGCCCAGTAAATGAGTTTAATTGATCTACAAATACTCCAAGAGACTGCTTGGATGCCCAATCACCCTATCCTTCTGGCATCTTTCACATTGACAAGTAAAGAAGGCAAGACAGGAATACGAGCTATTGGTGAAGGCTATTGATCACCTGTATTAAGTTTTGCGGGCTACCTGGATGAAGAAAGATTCCCATGCCACCCCCATCAACCCCCCTCCCCAACCCCACCAAACCCCCACCCACCCAAAAAAAAATAAAAATAAAAATAAAAAAATAAAGAACACTGAATCTCTCAGATCTCTTCATGCCACACACACTAAATAGTCTCAACATAAAATATATTCTACTTTAAAAAAAGAAAATTTAAGACATTAAACCCAGAAAGTCCATTAAAATAGAAAAATAATTCTAGGAATTATGAAATCAATGAAGTGACAGGTGCATAAATGATTTTTTTTTTTTAAATTCTATCAGCACTATCCACAGAGCAAAATAATTATAAGAAGTTAGCTCCCTCCATTTGACATCTTTAAATCAATGTGAAACTATCAGATTATCTTTTACTTTACAGCCATTCTTAGCTGTTAAAGCAACAAATTTAAATGATTAAAAAAAAAAAAGAAATCAAATAAATGGTGAAGAAAATGTGAGGAACCAAACCAGCATAATTGAGGGTGTAGGATAAACCATTGCAACCACGGGCCTTGACACCAAGCTTAAGATATGGGCGCTGACGGAGGTTAAGGAGGTGGCGTATCCTAGCAGCAGCAGCATCTGTCAAAGTCAAGGCCTGCTTACGGACAGAAGGCCCTGCCCTCTCTGCCATGGCCTTTAATGAAGAAGAAGCCATCTTTATATAGTCTTCGGGCAACACCAGCAGCTTAATGTATCAGCCACAATAGTTACTGTGGAAAGTGAGGATACATTCATCACCTATCAATATCTGAGTAATGTATAAACAAGAAAGTATCTGTACCAAAATTCACAATGGACATCAGGTTACTGGTACCCAAAGCTACATGTGAAACAATAGTGGAAGTATTGCTGGAAACATGAAGTGATGTCAAAAAACATGCAGGAAGTGTGTAATAATGGATATATAGTCTCCTTAAGACTATTGAAGAATGGGTTTCATGTTCTTCCCAACTTCTAATATAGGCACATTTTGCAGGTGAAGTTTATAGGATAGGCATCTATTACCGTGCATGTCAAGAAAGAGAGGAGGGAGAAATCAAAGGAAGATTTTTTTTATTTTTTATTTTTATTTTTTGTGGGGTTGTGTCGGGGCGGGGGTGGGAGCTGCTTGTGATCAGCCCCTCAATTTTCTTGCTCTAAATTTCTGTACAACATTACAGACAGCATTTTGGCTCAGAATGCTACCACCAATTGCAGCTCCAGAATCAATAGCCCGCTAAGTTCCCTTACCTATATAGCAGTTGGGTTGGATATTAGTGCAACAAGGGAGGTAAGCGATAGGTGACTCCATGTGGGATTGGGTCCAAGAGAGCCATGCCAGCTCATTACGCACTACATTGGAAGCAGGGAATCGAGTTGCAATCTGAAACATTCCCTCCTTTGACTAAATCTGTGCTTGTATTACTCAGAGTGAGCAAGCAACCAGGCAAAAGATAAACTTTTACTTAAGTTCTTCATTTGTTTTTCAGTTTTGGCTCATATTCCCATTTAAGTCATTTTATCTTCAAATTGTTCCTTTTCATAAATCCCAAAGATGCTCTAAATAAATCGCATTCAAAGGCAACGCTGCACGTATACTAGATGATTGTTTAGTGACAAAATTTTACCATAAAAAAAAATAATCAAGATACATAAAAGAAATGAATTAAAGTTTTGATTTAGAAGTTTTCCATACTGAATTTTCTACTTTTTCTAAAAGAAAATCAATTTCAGAAAGTTTAAGTTCAAAAATATTTCTTTATTGTTTTTTGAGCAGAAATGTGATCTAGAATCAATTTTCAATTTTCTCATTCATTACATTCTTCTTCTTCTTCCTTTCGTTCAGAAGGGGACAAAGAAACCAACGCGTAAGCTTTTCTAAGCTCAGCGAAAGCAGGGCAGATTAAGAATTACTCGACGACTAAACTAACGATAAATGAGAAAAAATAACTGGTGTACAAATGGATCCTCCACCGAGATTGAATTAAGAAAAGTTTCACCTCTCGGAGTGCTCACAAATTTACGGAGGCGATGACGAAAACAACAAACCCTAACCGTCCTCACCCTGGAACCGATTCAAAATCCCTATGTTTTACGACAAGAACACGGCCCAAACTTCAGGGGGAGATTTGGAAAGATTATAAAGTGAAAAACAAAATTAAAGGTAAAATAAGATTCAGAGAAAAGGGATCGAAACATTCAGATAAAGAGAGCGAATTCGAAACATTCGGATAAAAAAACGAGAGAGGAATAAAACAGAATTCGAGAAAAGGGATCGAAGGATTCACCGATGAATTCGATGACCGACCTGCGCGGGAAGATCAGGAGATGAATCGAAGCAAATGAGTTTGGTTCGATGAGACGGGCGACGAGCGAACCCCGACTCTCGTTGGTTTTTTCCTTTCCCTGTTATTTTATTTTATTTTTCCCTTTTTCGATGATTGGAGGTGGAAAGAAGGCGGTTTCCATAAAGCATCTGCTTCCTACCCAAGGAGCTGGGCCTTGACGGTGCTTCGGCCAGATATGGGCGACACTTGTCCGATTTTCTGTTTGGTGAGTTCAGTTTCTGCCTTGCTTACGTGGCAGGTTCTGGTTGGAGAAATCCGTGTTAGATGGAATGCAAATAGGTTCCTTGAAGAAATGGACGGCTCATTTCAATATTTCATTGCTTTCCAGCCGATGTTCGCCTCCATATGCTTATTTATATGCGGATACACTTCTGCATAAGAATTTTATGCGTTTATGCGAACGTGTCCATGTCGGTCATAATGGGCCCTACGGAAAAAGTCCGGCTCCCTGGAGCCCAAAAGAATTTAGGATCAATCAAGGAGTTTTTTTTATTTTTTCTTTGTTTTTTATAGGGCTGGAGTTTTGTGTCGGTCTCGGACCCATGGCATGGCCTTCACTAGTAAAGCAGATGCAACTAGGATAGGTTGAAACAATAATAAAGAAAGAGAATGGAATCTCTGGTTTCCAGTGGGAGATTATTTCGAGCCACCATAATTAAGGTGCATTCCAGCTTGTCCTAATATTGTTTCGTCATGGCTAGCCAACAAATAATTCTGGTTGGGCAGGAGGACCGACCTGCGCTGCTGCGTTACTAAAAGATTTACAAAGATGGTTGCAAAATGCAAAGCGGGAAGATAATCTCGGCCACAAAATGACATGTTTGGAATGGCATGCAATGTAAGCATGTGCATTCTTGATCGGAGATTATGTAGATTAAAGGATTGTGATGTGATACAAGAACGAGCACGGTGGAATCACTTTGGATAGGGATAATGGTAGGAGGAGTGTTTGGCTGGGGAGAGTCGGGGTTTGAATGGGAATGGAGATGGATGATTTTTATGGCAACTGTTTAGTTAGGAAGCGCCTTTTTTTTTTTTTCGATTCCGGTTTCGGGATGAAATAAAAATAACTCAATTCTTCCAAGATCCGATCTCAACACTGTCCTAAGAATTTAGTTTCAATTCTGATCACTTTGGGAGATAAAGCCACTCTAATTTCTATTCCAACTTATTCTGATTCCGATTTTAGCCACGAACCAAACACCCCCTACTGTAGAAAGTGGAAAATTCAGGCCTTCTCCGTGACACAACTGGATTCTCCCCCGCATGGCCGGTGCAAGATCCACGTAGCAAACTGCAAGCAGAATTCAGCAGTAGCTCTGGCCGACAGAGTTCTTGGTATGTCCTCACTGGACGGGCCCCGGAAGCAAAGATTCGATGAATTGTAGCCAAGTGCAAATCAAGCAAATGAGTAAGGCAATGCTTGATGTCTATGTTTATACAAAAAGGAAGGAGCATGGACAGGCTACTGACTTGAGGTACGTGTATTGTGAATTCAAGCTAGCCAATTCATTCCAATCACTAGAGAATTCGCACAGAATGCAGAAAAATTGCCAACAAAGATAACTGAGTCTTGTTCATAATTTGGATGTCCGAGCCATCGATTGGATGTTAATAGATGCCTGGTTGACTTTATTTAGATTATCAGTAATAAATAGAGAATAAGATTTACTTAGAACAGTTTGATCTTGAAAAAATCATGGAGTTTTTATATTCAACTGATCAGTTTGGCAAATCCAAACATGAAGGAGTACAGTTGAGTGTATTTTCTGACAAGAGAATCTCAGTCAAATGCAAATTCACAGCTTTATTTTCAAAACCGCGGCTTCCTTTGTCCTCCATTTACCAGCAAAATGGGTTCTGCAATGAAAAAGGAAGAAGAATTAATAATTATGATAAGAAGGAAGGAGATTAATGCAGTTGCAAATTATAAACGGAACATCTTTTATGATGGGAATACCTATGTTTCTGACTGAAAAAAAAACTAACCAAATATCTAACCAAGAGAATCTGAAAGCATTTCTTTCAGCAAAATTTTGCATTCTTAAATTGGATGGAGTATCAGACGGCCATCAGAAAACTTGGTCATATCTCTAAGCTAATACAGGGCATTACCTTCCAGCCTAAAAAGGAGTAGAGGTTCTTGGAATTACATGATAGAAAGAGATAGGTCTAAAGGACTGGATCCTTTAGACTGTTTACAGCTTAAGATAACTCACCAACTTGCTCTTCTTCTTCTTCTTCTTCTTCTTCTCAACGTAAGCAAGAAGTTCCTCCTGTCGAACAAGAGCATCTTCCAGAGCCTGCAAAAAGGAGAAAAAGAAAACTTACGTGAACCTTAAATAATTGCACCAGAACTTTGAACTACATTCTAAACCATCACAAATACGCTTCAAACTGCGGCTGGTTTTTTTGCCGTTAGGTAATACCGGTAACGTTACCTTCTTGGTTGCTGCAAGCTCTGCTTCCAAGGCATCCACACGGCTCACGGCAGCCTTCAACTGCTCCTCCTTCTCAATGGGCATCTCAGCCGGCTTCATGCTTAGGATGTTCACCGTCTCCTCCAGCTTGATGAGGCGCTTCACGGCGGAGGAGTACTCAGCAGCTGAGACAGTAGGCAGTTGCTGGTGCATCTGGCCTTTGACCATCATCTGTGCACAGTAGACAGGGCTGGCATGGTCAATGGCGGCATCAACAATCTTCTTTGGCACGACACGGGTCACGCGGAGCATGGTGACGATGCCCATGACAAAGGCCATGACTCCGGCGAGGATGTGGTTGCTAAACCCGTCAGGACCCTTGTAAACATCTGATAGGGTGTAGACACCTGTGAATAAGAAAATAAATCTTTGATCGTGTTCTAGAACAAGAGATAATCCTTAAAGTCTTCAGAAGTTCATGCTAGCTCGCAGCAATCTGAGACATGGTTGAGGTAATTAGCCTGAGGCCCCTCATAAACAAAACTACCAAGTTCTATAGAAGTTAAAGAGTGGAATCTGGACCTTTAGAGAGGGCAAGTTGCTTCTCATCCATCACTTCCTTAATCCAGCTGGCATCCACAGTCTTGTCGACCATTGGGATATAATCATCGTCTGCATCTGGAGTAGGGAAGCTCTCTTTGGTTCTCTGGACCTGAGAAGATGTGCAGTTTATATTGACTCCAAATCACTTGGTAAAACGGCGAACATCCAGAACGACAAGCTCAAGTTCCTAAAGATGTGCTATGAGATTCCCCAGATTTGCTAATCTTTGATATCTTCTATGGTGGAAAGTAAGCTGAGCTGGGATTATACTTATGATTACAATGGCAAATGAATGGCAACATAATTTATGAAGTCCGTCAAAAATGGCGTCTGAAGCTGAAATTGCTTATAAAGTTGTGAAGATTTTGCTGTTCCTCGAACATTGAAGGCAAATTCTTACAGATTGGATGAACCTTTTTGTATGCTTAAACACTTGGTAATCCGTCCATCTCTACGTCTGAATCATAAAGCAAACCATGCACCAAAAATTTTTTGAGGAAAGCTTGCTTGAAAATAAATAGCATGAATTAGCTTGCAGAGCTGCTACTGGGGGCAACGTTCCAGCAACGTTGCTGCAGTGCCAAGGCCAAAAAAAGGCATGGTCATTGGTTTTGCTCATTAGTAGATATACGAGAACATAAATCTCTGAACTTCAAATGTGCTATTCACCGAGAAAAGCCATATGTTCAGCGGGCCATCAGCTAAGTAGCTTTAGCCGGAATGGTGTGTGAAGGAGCTAAGAAAAGAGAAGCAAACAACCAAGCTGGACTAACATCATAAGCATGTTTGGGTATTATTAATTATCTGCAGACTTTTGTGTTTCATTCCTGTAAGGAGCCATCGAGATTTTTTTTTTTTTTTTTTTTAAAAATAATAATAATAATCTGAAAATCACCTTATAAGTCGGACTGACTACTTCCTCCCGAACAGGCGACAAGTATGGGTGCTCGATCACCCTTGACATTCCAGGAGAGGGAGGTCGCACATCATCACAGAAAGAGTCTTGCCTCTTCGTGTTGGAAAAAAGGGAAAGTTATGTACCCATCATCAGTATGGGAATGCGCCGGTGAAATTACAAGCTTGCAAAGAGAATAAAATGAATGGAGAAATAGGTGGATCTGTTTGTCACCTTATGGTACACTATCTCATCCTCAGAGATTGTTTTCTCGTCTGTGCTACAAGGAGCCTGGCACCTTCCATATCTTGCCATGCCACCTTGCACCATCTGCACGTAAGTTTATGAATTAAGGATCCACTGAAGTACCAAACCATTTCAAATTAACTTTCAGAGGAATGAGGTACCTTCATAATTTCAGGATCTTTCCATGGGCCTTTGTCTGATCGAAGGCAACCTCCTTTGCAGTTGCAAGTGCCACCGAGGAACTCTGGCAATTCACTGAAAGTAAGACCAGCTATGATTATTCTATATGAATCTATCCATCGATCAACTAGCTTGCACCTTTTGATTTGCATGTAAGAGATCTTTTCTAGAAGGTTTTTTACTAATTTGAAAAGCTACTCTGGTAATTTATCATTCACAGTCAAGTATTGAAAATCTGGACCAAAAAATGGAAGGAAAGGAAAAATAGCACTCTAGCCAATGGGACATGCCTGGCATCAATCACTTCAAGCAACTTGCTCTGGTACTTATTTCCCAAAACCTGAAAGAAGATGTTATTAGTAGGTATATTACTCGTCGGCACATTACTTTATAAAGAGAGAAAAAGAGCTTACGTTGATCTTTGCAGTGGTCTTTGGATCAAGGAAGCTCTTCACGGTGTTCCATAGAAGTCTAAATCCCTGACCTGCATTGATAATGAACATGCGGCACAAGGTCTGCAGCAGAATAAAATTTCGATATGTTATTTTAGAGTAGTCATTTCTATTTGAATACCATATGACTACCAATTTCATGTAGCACAAAGAGAGATACCTCAGGATAATTGTCACCATCAATTTTCTGAAGACGGCCGATTAAATCCCTTGCAACCTTGTTGAATTGTTTCATCCCCTAAGTCATGATCATGTCAGAAAATAGAAGTAAAACATTCATCCTAACAATTGAGCACCGAGAGGGTGCATCTTAAATGTCAATCAATGCTAAAGGAAGGATGCAAGAAAGTGAAACAGGTAACAGTCAAAAACTTTCAAGAATTTTGGTTTTCTACAGATTTATATTTAAGAAAAGATGTTTTAGGCATAATGATAAAACATGGAAGCCACCATCGACATACCACTCCTTGCACATCAATAATTGTTGTGCTTTGGTCAATGTGTCGTTTTGCAGCAATCGAGCAAGCTGGGAACTTGGTATTAAATGTCCTCTCGAACTCCTTCACATGGTATTTGATATACCGGTCCATGTTTGTAACTTGCATTAGCTTGTTGGTGTCAATTTGTCCTAGTTTTTCAATGTAGACTGGCCTGCCTTCCTTATCTACACCATGATGACCTTGTGGATAGTACTCCAAGACTTCATCAAGCTCTTTGAATTCAAAATCCTAAATAGATTAATAGAACATAGAATATAAGTATGAGGCATGATACGTCACTCTTCGAGAAAAATGACACAGAGTAGACATAGGGCTTATACACGCTAGACCCAGTCAAAAGGAAGAACATCACTAGCAGATCTTCTTTTTTTTTTTCTTTTTTCTTTTTTCTTATGCGCGCGCGCACGTGTGAGTGCATGGAAATAAATACCTGCCTGAATGGTTGCAAGTAAAACATACAGAACACAAAGCTGCAGACCGTATCATAGAGGAAGGATGGTTACCTCAACAATTGTGTCAGCACCAAATTCCTTCCTCCATCGAAGCATATCAGACCACATTTGCTTTGTTTTCTCGATGTCAAACTTCCTGGCCTTCAGAAATCTGCATCATAGACTAATTAATGCATAGGTTCATGAATGCCAACAATGACATGTACTTGAATCAATTGAGCACTAAAATAACTGCACTGCCAAGTCTATCATAAACTTCCAACATCAACAACCAAAAGCATTCACTTTGTCCATGTCAGCACATAAAAGAAGAAAAAAACAAACATATTAAGCATTAATCAGTTCTCAGGATAAATGGGGTGCCATGATCTTAAATCAAGAATGAGTGAAGAAGATGACCTTAGCATCATATGATAGTCATCATGTCTTGATGGTAGCAATTCTTCCAAAATGAGAGTTTGGCGGAAAGCATCAACAGCCTGCATTTCCTCAGCATCGCGCACATCCTCTATGCAGACAGACATGACCCTACTACTTCTCCTACCCCTTTTTGTCAATGAATTCCTGAACTTTGCAGAGGCATTCATCGCCTTCTTCTTCAGAGACCCAATCCTGGTCTTCCTCTCATCCTCAGAGTTCTCAACATCGGATCTTCTGTCTCGCCTCTCCTCAGGGGTGCCATCTAGACCTGCAACAATTGCAGAAAGATGATATAGCCAGTAGCACATGGGAAACATCTCTTTCCGTTTGAACAATATGGAACTATTACTCAAAAAATAGAGAACAATTTTCCTGTAGAATTAATGATTCTTAAGAGAATGTCTCTTTAAAATAAAAAGGATCCTTGGAGAAAGATGAATGTCAATTTGAATAATCTAACAATTGAGCATAATAATTTTTTGTAGATTCCGTGACATAGAAGCAAAATTAAAGATTAAGGAAACAACAAATCGGATGGACGTAGAATCATCTGCTTATGAAAAGTTTAATATTCTAGAAATCTTTCCGACCCATAGTTACATTGCTGATCTATTGGCTTCGTAACTTTCCAAAGTATCTTTTTCTTCCTCCTTTCTACATTGTATATTTCAGTGCCAATGCAGACTTGCCAGAGGTCTTCCACCCTTGGAAGACAGACCGCCAAATATCAAAAAAGAGATATACATTTGATAACCATCATCTTTCAAGGACAATTGAATGGGCATTTAGTGTTTGTTGCACAAATCTAATCCATCTAATTTCATTCGAGTATATTTGAATCTCAATACAAATAAGAAATTATCTAGTTTTCTGAGGCACTGGTTAGATAATATCAGAACAAGAAAAGAATCATAGGTTGGAAACATAGACCGAAAGTAACAAAATGGAGGAAATTTTCATCTCATGCATACCAGATTTTCTGTGATGGTCAAGTGGTCCCGACATTGCTTTGCTCATGGTCCTATGTGCGCTGGACCTGGTTAAAGACAACAAAGGGGTGGAGAGTTAAGAACTCATCAAGGATACCAAGGCGTATGCCTCTCCAAGCACCTGAAATCCCATCACCTCGAAATTAATAACAAAAATAAGCACTATGACATGGGAACAAGCAGCAAAATATATATTGACAAACTTCATTTGAAGGGTGGGGGTATCTCTAAATAAAGAACTCCAGCTTCCCTAATGATCAGGTGAGAAAGAAAAGAAAATAGAGATTCGGTTTGCTTTATTTCTTTCTTCTTTTTTCATCATGGAAAGCCCAAAAACAGAACAAATAATCAAGAAAACAAAGCAATGAGTGCAATCATTCATGCAAAGAAAGCCAGATCGATATCAGAAGGAGCACTAAAATTTGACTTCAAAGAATATGCCAAGCCAGGATTAAACTTCGAACGTTGTAATCTCTTAAAATCTCGATAACGGCGGTGTTTTTATCAACATAAATGGAAAAGGTTATTGCATTATACTGAAATCCAAGCAAAAGAAAAAGAGATGGGATGGAAATTAAAAAGAAAAAAGGCTATATATTTGTCGTGGCAAAGCTAAAACTGGAGCCATTTACGCTCGATGAGGATTGTTAGACACCTTTAAAGACCAGACCCAAAATTGGGATAAAAAGTAACAATAGAGAAAAGGAGAAACAAAGATGAAGCGAGGAATCTGAAACAGTTGTAGACGAACTCACGACCAATGGGTGACGAAGAAGGGGATAAGAGGAGGACGAAGAAGAAGAATGGAGGGGGGAAAGATTTACCTCTCGGACAAACTTGAGGTTTCGACAAGGGTGGAGGGAGCGGCGCAGTTTAAATGATCTTGGAATCCGCTGAGGGGACGACGAGGGAGACACGACTACTCTACGCCACGGTGGATATGACAGAAGAGGAAGAGAGAGAGATTGGTTGCGTTGGTATTTTTTTGGAGTTGTTGACGAGGTCTCTCCTGTTGGGGCGAGCGAGAGAATGGCCGAAATGCAAGCCACTCCATAAACCCAACACGACAATTTAATGGATGACTGAATTAGAGAGAGAGAGAGAGAGAGAGAGAGAGAGAGAGAGAGATCCTTGTGCTTAGTTTTGTGTCCACAGCAGAACCACGTCCAACGGCTAGTTCGTTAGATGTGAATTGGAACAGCTGTAGAGGTGGAATAGCGGACAGCATGTTCTAGAACACGGGATAAGTCTTAGGGACTTACCGGACACGGGTGTCGGGCTCTGATCTCCGTGAAAGGCTGTCTGCTGTTTGCCTGCGGCAGCTGAATGGTGCTTCATTAGATAAAAATTTAGAAAACATTGTATGATCACGTTTAGATGCTTTCCAAGATAAGTTCTAGCCAATCGGCTACATTTTTGTAAATTTCACAACCAAAAACCTAGATATCAACCAAGCATATAAAAGCTTACAAAAAATAAATCTATGAATTTTAAGGTTGTTTTAATTGCTCAATTGTGTATTGTCAATACATCGGCTGATACGATCTCACAAACCTCAAAGATCCTTTTTGTATTGCACTCATGGAGCAAGTAGAATATTTATTATTGCCTTCTGCTACCGCTTAAAATACATTTTGATACCAACACCATGACATTTAAGATATCTGATAAGCAACCTAGCAAACTACCAGCCTCCAAGTTGATTTATTTTTAAAAGAAAAAACTATACTCGATGTTTTAATGAGATTTTTCAAGCAACTTATTGGAGATAAATCCCACTTTCATCGAAGTTCAGCCTTGTGCTTAGCCTAATGCAGCTGGTAATTATAGAAGAGCTTCGATCGAAAATTCTCTCTCTAGCGGTCGAAGTCCACCCAATCTTCTCCAACGGTCGAACTCATCCAGTGACCGAACTCCTCCAGCTGGATTCCGAACTCAATCGAACTTCTCAGTGGTCGAGCTCTAGCCAAACTTCTCCAGCAGTCGAACTTCTTTCAAATTTCTCCTTCAATCGGACTTCTACGGAAGCCGAACTCCTTCCGAATTTCTTCTTCAGTCGGACTTCTATGGGAGCCAAACTCCTTCCGGACTCCTCCAGCAGTTGGACTTCTATGGAAGCCAAACTTCTTTCGGACTCCTCCAGCATTCAGATTTCTATGGGAGCCAAACTTCTTCCAAATTTTTCTTTCAGTTGAACTTCTATGGGAGCCGAACTTCTTTCGGACTCCTCCAACAGTTCAGCTTCTACGGAAGCCAAACTCCTTTCAGACTCCTCCAGCAGTCTGGCTTCTACGGAAACCGAATTTCTTTCGAACTTCTTCAGTAGTCCGGCTTCTATGGGAGCCAAACTTTTTTTGAACTTCTTTCGGACTCCTCTAGTAGTCCAGCTTCTATGGGAGCCGAACTCCTTCCAAACTTTTCCAGCAGTCGGATTCCTATAGGAGCCGAACTTCTTTCGGACTGTTCTTTCAGATAAATTTCTATAGACGATCCCACTACTGAATGATTACAATTATCATTTATCAGAATAATTATGATTATCATTTATCAGAATAATTACGATTGTCATTTATCAGAATGGTTATAACTATCATTTATTAAGACAGTTACAACAAGCTCTGCCTATAAAAAAGGATCCTCTAGATACGTTTTTTCTGAGCTCTCTTTTTCTTTCCAAAACTCTATTGAACTCCTCTCTAAGCACTCCATTTTTGTTGCCCAAAAGAGCTAACTTGACCATCGGAGGGTCCTACCGGAGCCGCCGCCACCAACTCTGGACGAAACTTTATTTTGCAGGTCACCAATGGTGACCTTATCTTTCTCAACTCTAGCTCGATCCAACATCAACCAAATTCTGCACCAACAGAATTGACACTAGAAAAAGAGCCCTCTATTCCTGAGAATTTTTTGATCTTAAGGAGTGCTCAATAATGATCTCTCTTCTTTCTCTCTAGAGTTTTTCTCAGAAAAAATATCTTCAAAAAAAGCTTCGACCCGATGATCAACTACCCCTGCAGTCAGATCCCATCCAGATACATCCGTTCCAGCTTCAGTAACTCAAGCTTCACCTGCAGCCATGGTGGATGCGGAGCAGTTCAACCTGTTAGTCCAACAGATTCATGGTCTCGCAGAGACGATACAGGTCATATATCGATAGGCTCCAATACCAGTTCGATCGAAGCAGGCTTCTTGGAAGCCCCATGATCCGATCTGAGAATGGTCGACCTCGGCTATCCGACCTCTGATCTCCGAAAAGGAGAAGCAGAGGATGAAGAACCCTTGCTCGGACCATGACTCGACCCAGGGGAAGCTTCGCATCCATTTCATCAGAAAATTCTGGAGATCAACGATCGTGAAGATCTCCTGAATCAAAGGCTTCTAGAAATGAGCCGACGAATCGAAGAGCTCTGTCATACTATCTCCTCACATGGTAATGATATTTGCACTAACCATTCTTTTTCTTAGAGGATCATGCAGGAATCAATCCTGTCGAACTTCAAGCTCCTACAGTTCAAGAGTTACAACGGAACCACCAATCTGATCGATCACTTGGAGGCCTTTCGGATAATGATGTTGCTCCATGGTGCGCCAGATGCTATTTTATGTCGGACTTTTTCGTCCACCCTTAAGAAAGCCACCAAAAATTGATACTTGGTACTTAAGTCAGGTACCATCTTTTTCTTTGATCAAATGAGCCATCAGTTCGTAGCTCACTTCGTCAGCAGTCGAGGTTCAGATTCTCTGATGAACATCAAGCAAAAGAAGGAGGAATCCATCCGAACTTATGTCAACTGATTTAATGCCGCTACATTGAAGGTCCAAAATCTGGATCAATCAGTAGTAATGGCCGCACTCAAAGGCGGCCTTTAGAAGAATGATTTTCTGTTCTCCCTGGAGAAGAAGTATCCTAAGAACTTTGCCGATCTGCTAGCTCGGACTGAAGGTTACGCCTGAGCTGAAGAGGCCTTCAAGGCCAAGGATGATGAAACCTTTGGTAAGCTGCGAATCAGCGAGCCAAGTGGACTGTTAGATATATGTGCCTTAGAAGTCAGAATTGACTGACACTTGTAATACACTTTTAGGGGTAAAATTATTATTTTGACTATAATCAATAAAATGGATTATTTTCTATCATATATGTGTATTTAGTGTCTGTGATACATCCTTTGAGTTAATGGTAATGATAATTCATATTTTCAAGAGTTGAAAATTTAAGACATAAATAATCATTATTAACTCATAAAATGCTCCCAACCATAGGATCATCACGAGGATGGTGATTAATCCGAAAGGTTGATGTACAATTGCTTCTCTTTAGTAGATGAGTCTTAAGTCTATGATGTGGAGACATCGAAGCGAGAGTACAGGTACTCATTAGAGAACGAGGGCACTGAGCGTGACCACCTCGAGTAGTCATTAGGAAGTCTACCTTCTCATCAATGACTGACTTGATGCTATAGTAGTGTGTCTGGTTCTTTGACCTGAGATGCATCAATAGTTCACTTTAAGGGTGTTATAGTTTGACTACACCATAACTCGATCTCCTAGCCATCCAGAATTCTGAGGTGTATGTTGGCTATAGCATGTTCATTATAGGAACTGGATTGCATCAAGATGGAATCTATCTACCTCGGTGGTAGAGGAGCAGCCCTATGATGATCATGAGAATCAAGTCCAGAAGTCCATGGCCATGGTAGAGTAAAATAATAGAAAGAGTTTCTATTTAGTTTTTCACATTGGACTTGAATCGAATGATTACATCATATGACAGAAACTAGGGTTTGACGAGTTCACCTTAACCCTAATCTGATCGGAGCTCAAGATAGAAGAACTTAATCACACAGGTAGCTGCACCAAGAGGTTCGCATTCAGCTCTGATGGGTTGCCACCATATACTGCTAGGTGTCACTGGTGAATTTTGGGAGCAATTAGAATGATTTAGATGATCGATCATTCTAGCTGTTCGAATCAGAAGAGTTCTGATCCATCGAAAGAAGTTTCGATGATGTCGATGATAGAGATCATGACATATCCCATTACCATACAGAACTGAACCTAACTGGATCACACAAATAAGGGTTTGAATCTGGTGATCATCAATTGAACTAATCCAGTTCAATTGATCTGAATGAGATTCAATTAGGTTCAAGAAAATCATACTAACACTCGATTGAACCTAACGTTCTTTTTTTACTATCATAAATAGTTATCCTGACTGAGCCAAAGAAGTTTGTGCTCGATCAGAGGCCTTCACTTAATCTGACTGGAGCCTGTCCAAGTCAGAAAAGGATTGTCTTATTTTGTAAGACAATACCTGCCATTTTTGGTCACCTATCATTTTTCGTCCTTTGACTTTGGTCAAAAGTTGATCTTTGACTAATCAAATATTGACCATTGATACTTTGACTTCTGTCCACGTGTCATGTACCTATTGAAGAGCTGGTGGGGGCTTGCCTCCTACCAGAATTTGGCAAGAAGGAGGGCGCACACAACCCTTGGCATGTGTCCAAGCTGGAGGCGCCCAGGAGTCCCTATTGGATAAGGACTCCATCTCCTTTTTAGATTTCGATTAGACTTCTCCTAAGAACCAAGTTTGACTGATCTTAACACCATCTAAGGAGGAATCCAAGAAACTCTATTCCCACCAATCAAATTTAGATCTGATTTTACAAAGGATTATAATTGGTTGGAAAGAAGAGGAGTTGGATCACGCATAGTTTATAAATAAAACCCTACGTCTAACTCAAAAAGCATTGAAAATTCCCACGCCCAAGGCTGGTTCTTTCCTCCTCCATGCCTAACCCATCTTCTCCCTCTCCTTTCCATGCCCAAAGTAGTTTGGGATCTAAGTTGGTGCAATCCAGACGAGAGAAAGGCGATAGAAAGCTAGAAGGCTACGCTGCTGCAAAGGACAACTACTGATCTTCGAAAGGTATTTTGAAGATCCTTCAAATTAGATTCAGATCTAATTTTTGGAGATATGATAGAGAAGAAGAGGATCTCTAGATCCAGCCTAAGTGGATATCGGTAGAGGCCAGACACTTACATGGCTAGATCCAGAACCTTCCGCTGCTTACAGGATCATCAACGGATAATAGGATTATCCTACATCAAGATAAATTAAATTTGATTTAATTTATCTAAATTTATTTTAATTATTAAAATAATAAAGATCAGATTTAAAATATTCCAGATCTGATCTGGATCAAAGAAAAAAATTTTAAAATATATCTCTTGATCCGATCAGATCTGAATGAATCTAGTCCAAAAAATCAGGATTTTTCCTTCACGGACCTACCGAGAAAGAAAAGTCAAGCAAAGCTCGGCCGCACTTCCGAACTCCCTCTGAGCGAAAATGAGTCTGAACTCCTTCCCGATCTCGAAAGTAGAAAAGCCCGGATGGAAAGGCGCGATGGGGTTCTCTCCAATGAAGATTTCATAACTACGTCCCTCTCAATGCTCCAAAAATTCAAGTACTGATGAAAATCAAGAAGCAACTACCGAGATCGAAAAGGATGCGCTCTCACCCCAACAAGTGCAATCCTAACAAGTTCTGCTTTTATTATCATGATCACGGTCACAACACTGAGGAGTGTATCCAACTCTAAGATGAGATCGAGGAGCTCATCAGGCGAGGTAGACTAAGTCGATTCCTACGGCGACGGCCTGAAGGATGGAAAGATCGATCGAGAGTATTGCCGCAGTCTGAGCCACTAAAATCGAAGGATCAACAAGAAGATCGGCCGCCTCTCAGCATCATCAACATGATCTCGGAGGGACTTCGATAAGAAGAGGCCGACAAATCCGAGGGATCAGTGAAGAGATGGAGAACTGGAGAACCCATAACCTTCACAAAAGTAGATGCTCTGGGGTCCAATTCCTGCACAATGATGCGGTTGTAATCTCTTTAAACATTGCTGACTATGATGTATGTCGTATTTTGATAGATAATGAAAGCTCAGTCGATGTATTATTTTATTATGCTTTCTCAAAAATATTCTTACTCAATAATCACTTGGGGCCTATGAACTCTCCGTTGATAGGCTTCACTGGTGATGCTATACCAGTCGAGAGCATAATAACTTTGGCTTTGACTGTAGGACAACGTCCAAAGTTGACAAAGGCGCAGATCAATTTTTTAGTCGTAAGGACTCCATCCGCCTATAATGCTATTCTCGATCGATCTAGTTTAAATGCACTTCGGGCAGTGGTATCAACTTATTATTTAAAGATGAAGTTTCCAACGAGTTACGGGATCGGAGAGGTCAGAAAAGATCAAGCTCTGGCAAGGCACTGCTACTCAATCATCTTGTATAAGAAAGAACAGTCTGACCCTTATTCTATTGATGGGCTGAATGTCCGAGATGATCTTACCAAGGAGCAGAACGAGCCTATAGAGGACCTCATATCTGTGCCTTTGAACGATGAAAATGCAGAGCATGCTATACAGATCAGCTTCAACTTGGAGGATGAGATTCGGGAGCAACTTGTCACCTTCCTCAGGAAGAATGCGGACGTCTTCGATTGGGCCCCAACAAAAATGTCAAAAATTGATGCCAAAGTTATGAAACATCAGCTGACCATTGATCCAAAGTATCAACCGATAAAAGAAAAATTGCGCAGCCACATCCCAAAGAGGCAGAAAGTAATTGCGGAAGAAGTAGACAGGCTTCTCAAAGCTGGATTCATCCAAAAAATCAACTATTCGACCTGAATCTCAAATGTGGTCCTCATCAAAAAGATAAATAATAAGTGAAGGATGTGTATAGACTTCAAAAAGCTGAATAAAGTCTGTCCAAAGGATAGCTACTCTCTTTCCAGAATTGATCAACTAGTAAATGCAACCTCGGGCCATGAGCTCCTCACTTTTATGGATGCCTTCTCCAACTATAACTAGATATGGATGGCGTCAGAGAATAAGGAGAAAACTGCTTTTGTTACTGACCGTGGTATTTACTATTACAGAATTATGCCTTTAGGCTCAAGAATGTAGGAGCAACGTACCAGCATCTGGTCAACAAAATCTTCAAAGAAAAAATCGACCGTAATATGAAGGTGTATGTGGATGACATGCTCATCAAAAGTCAAGTTTTTATAAACCATCTTGCCGACCTTGAAGAGATCTTCAGTGCACTCAGAAAGCACAAGATGAAGTTGAACCCGACCAAATGCGCCTTTGGTGTGACCTTTTAAAAATTTCTGAAGTTTATGGTATCGAGGCACGGGATTGAAATAAATTCAGAGAAAATTCGAGTCATTCAAGAGATGACCACTCCAAAGATAATCAAAGAACTTCAATGCTTGACTGAAAAAGTGGCGTTCCTAAATCGCTTCATCTCGAGATCGGTCGAGCGATGCATGCCCTTCTTTCAAGTTCTCAAGCAATCAAAGAATTTCTGTTGGACGATGGAGTGCCAACGGGCATTTGAGGAGCTCAAAAACTACCTCGACTTACTCCCATTGCTGGCAAAGTCCGAATCTGAAGAAGAATTATTTTTGTACTTAGCAGTCTTTCCGACGGCCTTGGCAGCAGTCTTAGTCAAGGAGGAAGAAAGATACAGCGGTCGATCTACTACATAAGCTGGATCCTAAGGGATGCAGAGATCAGATATTCTAAGTTAGAAAAATTGGCTTACTCTCTTCTAATTGCCGTCAGGAGGCTCCGATCTTACTTTTAGGGGCACACCATAATGGTCCTCATGGATCAATCAATAAAGATAGTCCTTCAGCGAATGGACGCTTTCGAAAGAATCATAAAATGGACAATCGAGCTCATGAAATTCGATATCAATTATCGACCCCGACCATCAATCAAAGCCCAAATATTAACAGATTTTATAGTGAAGTATACCATTTTTGATGATGCCGAGCTTGAACAGAATGAGATCGGTACTCTACTATCGCAACCGAGCCTCCCTGAAGAGACAATCAATCTTTTTGAAGATTTTTGGACTCTGTACGTGGATGGTTCGTCCAATTCTATTGGAGCGGATGTTGGGTTGGTCTTAGTTAGCCTCGAGGGAGTCGTCGTCGAGTATACGATGCGCTTCGAATTTTCTGCGACTAATAATAGGATTGAGTATGAAGCATTGATCGTCGGATTAAAAATTATAAAAGAATTAAAAGTAAATCGGCTTCAAGTCTACAGCGATTCTCAATTAGTGGTCGGCCAAGTTAGTGGTAGCTATGAAGCGCGAGAGAAAAGTATGATGAAATACCTTGAGAAAGTAAAGGACTTGACTCCGACCTTCAACTATTTCGATATTCGATAGATTTTGAGAGCAGAAAATATAAGAGCCAACCTTCTTTCTAAGTTGGCCACTTTAGCTCCAGCCAAACTGCCTAAAGAAGTATTTTTTGAGATCCTAAAGTACCCAAGCCTAGAGAAATCATAGGTCATTTTGTAGACAAAACTCGAGCCGAGCTGGATCGACCCGTTGGTTGCCTACCTCAAGGAGGGAGTCCTTCTTCATGTTCCGAAAGAAGCTCAAAAACTAAGGAATCAAATCTTTCAGTATATTTTGTATGAGGGTAGATTGTATAAGAGATCGCATTCGCTACTGCTGTTGAGATGTCTCCGATCTTCAGAAGCCGACTTCGCATTATGAAAAGTGCACGAGAAAATCTATGAAAGTCATGTAGGAGCCAGGTCTCTATCACAAAAGCTACTTCGGCAAGGATACTATTGGCCGATCTTATACCATGATTCTATGGAGTATGTCAAAAAATATGACAGCTGTCAGAAGAATGCGAGCATACAAAGACGGCTGGCCTCTGAGCTTACTTCGCTAAGTACATCCTGGCCATTTGCGCAGTAGGAAATGGACATACTTGGTCCTTTTTCGACAGCATCCAAACAATGGAAGTTCCTCCTGATCACGATCGACTACTTCACCAAATAGGTCGAAGTCGAACCTCTAGCCAAAATTATCGAGGTCAAGGTACAAGACTTTGTCTGAAAGTCAATAGTCTGTTGATTCGATCTGCCCCAAACCCTCATAACCGATAATGGATGATAAATTCATTGGAATGAGATTTGCCGAATTCTACGAAGACCTAAACATCTTTCACTACTTCATATCGGTAGCTCACCCACAGGCAAATGGAGAAGCTGAAGTGATCAATCGGACTCTACTGTAAGGCATCAAGACAAAGCTCGATAGAGCAAAAGAGTCCTGGGTGGACGAACTCTATCACGTTCTCTGGGCATACCGAACTACTCAATGACTGCCAATTGAAAAAATACTATTTGCCTTGGTCTTTGAAATAGAGGCAGTCATCCCAGTTGAACTTAAGCTTCCATCAGCATGGGTCGTGGCCTTCAACAAGCAGCACAATCCATAGGACCTCAAAGTCAACCTCAACCTGCTGGAAGAAAAAAGGGAGAAAGCTCAGATTCGGATGGTGGCTTACAGACGAAAGATGGCCCGATACTATAACTCCAGAGTCAGAAGTAAAATATTCAGAGTGGAGAACTTGGTGCTTCAGCGAGTCTCCATCTCTCAACCTCAAAGCCAGGAGAAGCTTGCCCCAAATTGGGAAGGTCCGTATGAAGTGGTGGAGGTCATCCGATTCAAAACTTATCGTCTGAAAGAGCTCGAAGGAACAACGCTCCCACGATCTTGAAACTCAAAAAATCTGAGGATATACTACCAGTAATTTTTTCGTAATAAAATTTTTTTATTTTAATATTATTATTTTTTGGTGCAAAAATTATGTGATGATAGGAAAGAAGCAATTAGAAGTGACCATGTTAGGAACAGGAGGACCACGTCCTAACATGAGCAAAGTCGAAGGCCTCATTCATTTTAGATGAGATGGAAGGAGAGGCCCTGACAATGGCTCTTATGTGCCTCCCACAGTCCGTTAGGAACAGAAGGAGGACCTCATCCTAACATGAGCAAAGTCGAAGGCCTCGTTCATTTTAGACGAGATGGAGGGAGAGGCTCTAACAATGATCCTTATATGCCCCTATAGTCCATTAGAAATAGGAGAAGGATCTTATCCTAACGTGAGCAAAGTCAAAGGCCTCATTTATTTTAGATGAGATGGGGAGAGTGGCCCTGACAATGGCTCTTGTGTGCCCCCATAGCCCATTAGAAATAAGAGAAAGATCTCATCCTAACGTGAGCAAAGTCGAAGGCCTCGTTCATCTTAGACGGGATGAGAGGAAAGGCCCCGACGATGGCCCATTGTGTTCAATAATAATTGAAGATAAGATCTCTTCCGAGTTTCAATCTGAACTGATGCAGAGCCCTGAAGAGAACTTTGACTGTCGATCTTTTTGTACTCCCTTTCTTTGAGTTTCGAACTCGAAAGTAGGAAGACTATTATTGAAAATAAACCCTACTTCCGTCGAAGTCCAGCCTTGTGCTTAGCCTAATGCAGCTGGTAATCACGAAAGAGCTTTGATCGAAAATTTTCTCCTCAACGATCAAACCCCATCCGATCTCCTCCAACGGTCGAACTCATCCAGTGATCGAACTCCTCCAACTGGGCTCCGAAGTTAATCGAACTCCTCAGTGGTCGAGCTCCAGCCGAACTTTTTCAGCAGCCAAACTCCTTTCGAATTCTTCCTTCAATCGGACTTCTATGAAAGCCGAACTCCTTCCAGATTCCTCCTTCAGTCGGGCTTCTATGGGAGCCAAACTTCTTTCGAACTCTCCAACAGTCAGACTTCTACGGGAGCCGAACTCCTTCCAGACTCCTCCAGCAGTCGGACTTCTACGGAAATCAAACTCCTTTCAGATTCCTCCTTCAGTCGAGCTTCTACGGAAGCCGAACTCCTTCTGAACTCCTCCAACAGTCGGATTCCTACAGGAGCCAAACTCCTTTCGGACTATTCTTTCAGATGGATTCCTACAGACGATCCCACTACTGAATAGTTATAATTATCATTTATCAGGATAATTATGATTGGCATTTATCAGAATAATTATGATTGTCATTTATCAGGATGGTTACTACTATCATTTATCAGGATCGTTACAACAAGCTCCGTCTATAAAAAGGGATCCTTCAGATATATTTTTTCTGAGCTCTCTTTTTCTTCTCGAAACTCTACCGAACTCCTCTCTGAGCATTCCATTTCTGTTGGCCAGAAGAGCTAACTTGATCGTCGGAGGATCCTACCGGAGCCACCACCATCGACTTCGGATGAGACTTTATTTTGCAGGTCATCAGCAGCGACCTCGTCTTTCTCGACTTCAGATCGATCTGGCGTCAACCAAATTCTGCACCAACACAACTCTTTCTTGAAATATATTTGATTGGTTCTTAGCAACGAAAATTAACAAGTATCGGATTTTAATTTTTAAAAATATTAGTCATATATTTTTTAAAAAAATTAATTTTGAAAATTTAGGACAAAGTCATATCAGGATGAGGTTTAATTCTTTTAACCTAAATTAATTATATTGCATCACAATTAAATAACATGTGAGACTTATATGTAATAGTTTTGTTGAATAGAGGTAGATATAAAGTTTGAACTAGTGCTGACTTGTAAACTGCTCCAATTAGATCAAACTCAAGATCGGAACCTGTACCAAGAGATATTTGGGGTATATATTTTCAAACCAAACTGATTTTAATAGGTTTTCTAAAACCAAAATCAAAATTGAATTGATTATTAAAAAAAAAAATAGTTCAAATGGAATAAAAAAAAAATTGGTTTGATTCGATTCTGTTCATCAGTTTTTGGCTATTTAGCTTACGTCAAATAGCTTATAGATGGACTAAATGAGCTACTATTTATTTTAACTTTTTCTAACTTTGCTAAATGGATAGCTTGTAAGATGGACTAAATGGATAGTTTATGGGATGAATTAAATGGGTTAAATATAGAAGCAATGAACCGTTGAGATTAAGATAAAATATAAGTGAATCGGTAGCGGTTCATATATATACACATACACACACTCATGGGTCAGTTCTATTTAAACCATTTTTTTTCAAAATTGAGACCGAAATCAAATCAAATTTTTTGATTTCTAAAATTTTTAATTTAAAACCAACTGAATCTAAAAAATCAATCCAAACCAAATTAGAATTTGTAGTCCAAATCGAGTTTGCAGTTTGATCGGTTTGCTTGTATACTCTCAAATTTTAGCAAACTCTAAATATCATATACACACACACACACACAGAAGGATTAAATGCAACAAATTTGCTGTTAAGTTTTGACTAGCCCTGTCATGGGGTTGCAGAGATTAATTAATTTGGGGCACGAGATTTATGTGCAATATCCATCCTAATTTGGGATTTATTTGAAACATGGGACATCTCAACCATATGCAAGTTCAGAGGGAACTGAATTACGATACCTTCGCCGAGGGAACTGACGGCTTCCACCGACGCTAAAGTTTCAAAAAAGTGGGACAACGGAGAGTTGGGTGAAAGGTGGGAAGAAGAAACAGAGTCTTACAGGTTCTCTTCCCCCATCACACCAAAAGGCTTCTCAAACAACATTCAGAACTTCGGCAATTTTTTCGCCTTGTGCCCGATTTTCCCGTTACAGGTGAGCTACGTTATTTCCTATAATCTTTTCCACTAGGATTTTTTTTTTTATTGTAATAAATTTTCATTGTAATAATGAGTTTTTTTTAATGAATGTGCTGGATGGAAAGTTGATGATACGGAAGCTCGGATCCATAAATTACGGAGTGGTTGTCTTATATTTTTTTTTTGGTAAAGGAGTGATTGTCTTGTAAGTTATAACCTCAGTAACAGTGAAGATTTATTTGGTTCATGAAAAAAATTCATGAAATAATTTTACAAAAAATTATTTTTTAAAAAATTATTTTCTAAAAATATAATCTTAATTTATTTGATTAAATATTAAAAAATATTTTTTTTAAAATAATTTATATTTAGTTGAACATTCATTTTTTAAAAAAAATTATATAAAATATCGATTATAAGAACATTTCTTTCTATTCCCAAACTTTGTATAATAATAATATTATAGTTATATTTATATAAATATAATATTCATATATTATAATATAATATTAGATTATAATAATTTAGTATAATAATATAATACTAATATATATATATATATATAATAAATTTACTATGTCTATAACATTTTTGGATTCATGGGATCTAATATATGTGCAACAGCTTCAGAGGATTGTTGGACCAGAACTAGTTTTTGATCCCTAAATGATCAAATTAAATCCAAATTCTACTCAAATCAATGATTATAGCTAAGCCTTCCATAAACATTGGATGATCAATAATATTTTCCTTGGTTTAACCAGTGCAGGTGGACCAATGATCTACTGTATAGAAGGTCCGCGTCCTAAATAATGAACTACAAATGATCCTTTGAGATGATTCCATAAGCTCCAAAGCCTGTTTTATCTGCAACATGAAGTTCTCATCATCCAAATCATCAGCTAAGTTTTCAATTAAAAGTAGATACCGTAGGAGGATAGCATCTTTAGTTTCACATCGATTATGAATCAAAAAAAAATTAATTTATATAAAATGTGATTTTCTCTCCTTCTAAAGCGTCCATCATATAGGGCAAAATGATGCGGACCAAACAGATAATATCTCTAATTAAATTAGGATGAAAGCTCCTCACCCTTCTGCAAGGCATTTTTAAAATCATGAGACCCGTATGCGTGAGAGTGGAGACCATGACAGCCTCAGTTGTACCCGCAAATTGATCACCCTCCGAGCCAAAATGATGGCTTTAATTGATGAGTACCGATAGCAACTCCATTGAGACCGCCAGAAGCGATATGTCTGCAATCCATATGATTTGAGGATAAATTCCTCAGACATGAAGAAGTTAAGACTTAGAAAAACATCTCTCTTCACTTTTTAAAGCTCAACCATGGACCAATTCGTAAATAGCTTCTACAGGAACGAAATGAGGGACAGAATATGAACAATAAATATACATCAAACTTTGCCTCCAGCTACTTGATAACGAAATATAAACGTCGACTTGGAAATGTCCACATTTCACAGGATGGAGCAAGGCAAACCGGTGCCCATCCGCTGCTGGCACACCGGGCAAGCCAAGGGTACGTGAACGATCGTCCTTTATTTCTCAGGCTGCTTCTCCTGCACCAGCTTCGGCGGCGGACCAATGCTCACCACTTCAGCAAATCTTCCGAGCTTCCTCGCGCGAACAATCACTTCGATGGGGTCAGCATCACCGGTGACTGTCAGAGTGCTCTTGGCACCATCCACCTCGATTTTATCGACGCCTGCCAATAACAAGTCACAAAATAATGCATGGGCCAATCATAAGGACAAGAAGAGGAGGCAAAACTTATTCTTGGGTTTAATCATCTGACATGCAAGTAATACAGCAGTAATTAATATCTTCTCAAGTTACGTGCGGTAGTTCAGACACAAGTACGGAGACGATAAGAAGCTATTCGTAAGGAGTGGAAGCTTTGGTGTCATAAAAAGTGAAAAACATATTTGTTTGAAGATATATGTTACCTTCTATCCCGGAGACGGCATGTATGAGCTTCTGCTTGCACTTTTCGCAAGAGACATCAACCTTAAGCACAGTCCGCTGCACCATGGATTAGCTATTCCGAAAGCTCGCGATGGTAATGAAATGGAATGGTGGTTTCATGGATTAAAATCTAATTAGGATCTTTGAGCTGGTCGCCTCCACTTATATTAAACTTCGTTCAGCAAGGTCTCGTTCGTCATTTTCTCCGGCCTATGATACATTATTAAACTCCGATTGCCATTCAATTAGGTTTGTGAGGTGAACAACTCTTGTTTGGTGCGGGAGCTTAAAACGGTCTTTATGAGTTGGTTCCTCATGTATGCTCGGGTGACACCTGGCTTGGAAGGAACCATGGTCAGCTACATTCATAGCCCAGCAACGGTCGCAACATGGTTTAAGCCGCCCTTCTAGCATAACTTTGAGCGTGGTTGCGAGTCCATGTCACGTGTCGTTGAATACTGGATGCGTGACTTAGATTACCCCTTTTTTCCTTTTTTGATGAAAATGACTTGGATTACATTGCCGTCAACTTCCGGCAGGTTAGTAGCAGGTAGAGGTACCATATTCTGATGCTTTTCTCGAGAAGATGGTAGGATGGTTTATTACTGGAGTTACCTACATTTGAAATGATATTTTACGTGTGAAAGAAAACCTTTCGGATCAAATCAGATTGTACGGGAATTGTAGAAATTAACTTCTTCTCAACAAGAACTGGGTGAATAATTAACTTCAGCAGTTGGTTAAATTTGAATGGTTTTCAAGTGGCACTCAGATAGCATCCGGGTAAAGCCCTTCAATTTTGTGGCGAAAGTCGGTAAGCCTTTGACGTAACACTCCCAGGCAACCTTGGGCAAGGTCTATTCCACGTAGCCTCCTATCAACTCTCATAATGTGCATCACCACTATTCAAATTCTATTACCATTCAGGTCGCAAACACAGCAAAGTGGGGATCTATTCAATTTGGGGTTAAATTAGAAATGTCTAGTCTCTCGATCACAGGCAATGATTGGATGAATCTCATGTAATATCAAGTCAATCTCCATATACCATGTGGAGCTTAAAGGATTACCATAGATGATTCAGACTCATGATAGCATTAACATTAGTTTCAATTACTGAACATTTATCACAGACTGCAATCATTTTATAACAAATGGTAGGTATTAAAGGTCTAAATTTAGCAACTTCATTTGGTGTATTTTGCTTGTAGCCCATCATTGTCGATTACAAAAGGTCCAAGAGAAGTTCAATTTGCAAAATGTTGCGAGAAAGCATTGATTCTATTCCACATCCAGCTGCTGGTAGGTGTTCCGTACTCGCTTTCCAATAACGCCTGGACACTCTTCACACTCATTGCTAAGAGTTTGGCCCGACTTCCTCGTCGCTTTTGCAGCTTCGTTTCTCTCCTACAACTTTTTCTCAAAATTCTTGGTGAGCAGTTCGGCTCATTTTCGTCATTGAAATGGAAAAAAAGAACGATCAATTGTCGTTTCCAAGTAAGAAAAAAGAAAGAAGAAACGGGCAGTTTAGCTGAAGCAGTCACGTCATCGTGACCTTCATAAAAATACACATACACATCCTTTGCAATTTTCGTCGAGGAAGGCTTTCTCAGTTCACATGTGGGCCTTCATAACGGGGCTTTGTTCGCTTGGATGGTATCACTGGTTTGAACTCCATCGTGTTGCTTTAGAACGTCGTGTCTTCAGCTTTGCCTGCTGAAAAAAAGGACAAAAAGGGCACCCTAGTTTGAAGGGGTTTTCTTTTGATGGGGGTGGGTGAGGGTATACCAACCAGACTCCTACAATTAACCACTAAGATTAAGACTATCGATCTACGAATTCAGCTAAAGCTTTATTGGACATAAACAACCAGGCATGTTTCCACACGGATGACAAGCCCATGCCAGAACACACAAACACGCCTCAAAGGACTCTGCAGAAGACATTAAAGTTCTGATGCAGAAGCTGGATCCGAAAAGATACAAATTCAGCCTGATTACACCAGTTCTCCAAAATTCTGACGTAGCTGAGCTAAAACGACCATATCGTCAGAATTCTTATTATGATCCCATTCCAAAAACCTCTTTTCGAACTCTACAGGCCTGCTTCGCCATCACTGAAAATTTCAAGATCAAATTATATTATCTAACAGATCTATAGCAGTGCACAAATTTACCAAGAATCCTAGTTCGAGTAGAAATGTAGTTTTTGAGTTTGTTTCGTTTTGGTTAGAATTTTTTTCATGACTTTGTTTAGGATTCCTTTTAGCTTTCGAATTAAGATTTTTTCTCTATAAATAGAGACCCTTGGCCTTTGTTGTAAAAAAATCAATTTCGAGCTAGTGAAATAAAATTTGAAAGAAGAAATTTCTTCCTTTTTCTTCCGCTTTTTCTTATTTCATGCATCTTCCATCTACTTTTTCAACGATCGCCGCGCTATAGGCTGCATCACACAAGATCTAAGCTGAGGAGAGATAAATTGAATATTATTTTTATGTAGTCATGACTTATAATCAGAACAACTGAATTCATGAAACCTGTTCATAGTCCCAAACCACAAGTTTGAAAAAGTAACAAATAAGAAGAAAAGGGAAAAAAATGGCAAAATAACATGAAAATTCATCAAATGTATGACATTTTGACCCAATTTAACAAATATGGAAATTCTAAAAATAGCTATCATGATTTCCTGACAAATATATCAGAAAGCTTAACATGATAATTGGGCAACAGGGAGACCTACTGCCTTGTAATGTTCCCAAATAATTCATAAATCAACTGAGTTCCATTTTTGGCTTATGACTTACAAAATGGGACAGTAGTTATAATCATCCTCCACAATCACATACCACAAATTACACTTCTAACGAGTCTTCGGTAGACAAGGACCGGCATCTTCTCTTCCTTAGGTGAACCTATACTAACAAATTGTGTTGACTTCCTCGCTGTCACCAATCCTATAGAAGGATCCAGGATAATGGAATTTACACCTTCTATCCCTGCAACTAACTTCATAACCTTTTGGCTATGTGACACTTGAGTCTACTAAAATTGCTTGTTTGACCAATAAATCAGCATCAGCAGCCCATTCACCTGTCATAATTGAAAGCAGAGAACTTGGAATCTCACTTGATTACAATATTATCAAATCTCCATAATTTTGATCAAAAATCCTGTTGCACAACATGAGTGGGATAATCCATATCTCATATATCCAAGCCAAACCTTGATACGATCTGAACTTAAATCATTATACCTGATCATAAAATTGTATAAATGGGCATACCACCATTATCCCAAAGATGAATGACGAATACTTGCCACCTTTGTCCAAAATTTATGGTGCATCATCTAATAGAGCAATTACATAATCAGAAACCAACAAATTGGGGTCATTCTAATCCCCAGCATTAATCTTCAGCTAGGAGGGTGACCTGTGCATGAGTTTTCCAATCAGGAATAGTCCCATCCCTGACCCAGCCCAAGACATTCCTAAGTATCATCAAGCCAGTTGCCCATAGAATTAGCAATCTACCGTTTTAAATGGGCTACATGTAGAGGCTACGCAGTCCCCTTCCTAATCCATAGGTGCTATATCACTTGCATGGAAAATGTTTCTGGTCACTTTCTTCTTTAAGATGTGGGAATAAACAACCTAAATCAAATGGCACAAAAATTCTATAACACCTTACCACCATCAAAACAATTTGTATGATGTAAATAGGCAAAGTTTTACTCCAACACTGTTTAATGCTACAACAAAAAGGGTTCAGTAAATTAAATCACTATAACAACTACAGACCACGTACATTTACCAACAAGCATGATCCAATGGATCAGCATCCTAAAAAAACGCTGCAATTTGGTCCAGAGCAAGCAGAAAACTATCCAGATTTTCATCATCTCTTCAGAAACACACAAAAAGCCAACAAGCAAAAACAAGCTCATATGTCTGATGTTACTATGCCTTTAAAGTGCGGCTGTCTTCTTACCTGCCACAGTAGCAAGAAATTACTTGAACTATTGAACAGGTTTAGGATTCTACTGGAAGAGCTTGTTAGCACACATATGTCAGCAAGTTAATATTTCATGTTTTTGTGCTGATCTAAATTCTCATGCCCGAATCTCATGGGTTTGTCTTTCCCTTTTCTTGAGTTAGGAACTGGAACAAGGTTAAATTTCAATAAATGTTTAGCCACAATTCATTACCTTTGGTACCTTAATAATCAAATGAAATATTAGTGGTCGTCATAATCAGGCAATGTGAGTTTCTATTATGACAGTTACTGATGCAACCTCAGCCACAAAAGTGGAGATAGCTAAAGAGGAAATGGGTCTTGGAAAAAGAAACAGTATATAGCAGGAGTGCCTTAAAATGCTAGCACTTGGACGACAGCAAACAAAAACAGTGTCATCATAAAATCCGAAAACAACTATGCTTCTAAAGTTCTAACACTCTAACAAGCTCGGACATAAAGGAAATTAAAGAGCAGAATGAGTCAGAAGCATCGTGAAATTGACCAAAATCCAGTATATAGGAGATACTTCAACTAACCCCTTTTTTTTATTTTGAGAAACACTCCTATGGTATTTGAAGTCGGGAATTTTCTCATTGATGATATTAAATCTTCCTGTCCTTGGTACCTTGAGTTATGGAATCATACGGACTTCCTCCCAGGTCCTCACTCTTCATATAGAAGTTCACGATCTTCTGATCTAACTCATAGTAATGAACCATCTTCTCCAAAGGTTTCATATCCAGGTCAATGAAGTATGCCTGCAGAAAATGTTAAAATAACTTAGGCAGTGAAATTGCTCAGACAACCCATTAAAAAAAAAAACTGCCTGCTCAGTATCTGTTTAACAAAGAGGTGAAGATATCTAAATGCTACCAGAATATACTCATTTTTTTAATAACTTTTCCTTTCCAGTTTTTTTAAGAAAAACAGCACAGTTACCCTGCTTTACCATTAGATGAGAAATGAAATTCCATATTGCATTGGCTAAAACATAAAACAAAATGGAGCAAGTTTAGCAACGGACACCATACAATAATTTGACACTTATAATACTACATAAATGTGCACTAGCACAGAAAATGCATAACATGCACTTTCATATAAGCAAAACTTGGCAGCAATACAAAGTTCAATTAGGCAAAGTAACAAATATTTCATTGATTGACAAATTTGATTACAGCCTATTGACTCAGGGTACATGCACATCATCTCACAATATATCAAAATAAGAGCCCCAAAATGAAATGAGAAACTAAAGATGGATATATATACCTTGTATTCAAAGCTTTGATTAGATGATTCAAGAAATATGGAATTATAACCAGATGCTGTACTTCCACCTTGTACAGGTCTAAAACTGATCATAAGACTACAATCCTTTGCTGTAGCAGCTAGTAGATAATCTCTTAAGATTTTCAGGCTTTTATCAAGAGGAAGAGAATGTAGCAAGGAATACTGATCCAAGAGTTCTGGATCACCTGAATTTTTGCACACCATGCAAGGCTGAGATATAATGTTGTAGTATGCATGAATAGCACCTTCTATGTCAAGAACATCAAGCTTTTGAGTTCCCAGAAGCTGATCTAGTACTCCAGAACTGAAAATCGCCTCTGCAATGAGTTCAAGGAAGCCTGGTAACTGTAGGCCACTGCCCTTGATCAGATCTTTGATAGCCGTGTTTTTTTCATCAGACTGAACAGCTGCACTGTCTATGCCACCTCCCAAGCCTCCAAAAATGAGGGACCCATTCAAGAATATACGGAAGTTGTTCTGAGGATTTGCAAATAGTGTTGTCATGGCCTGATATATTCTGTCTTTTGATCCAGAGAACAGATCAAGTGGGTTATATTCACTTACTTTTGATACCTGAAATATGAATTGATATGTATCTGAAATTAAATCTGATTCTCAACATTTTTTTTAAATAATAAGACTGTTAATATAAGCCTCGTCACAATATGAGATGAAGGAAACTTGTTTGAACAATTAAGTGACATGCACTGCTTATAAAAATGAGATAGGGACATGGGACGATTATAAGGTCATAAAATACAAAAGTATTTGGTTGATGCAAAGCAATAAGCAGCACTTGGCACATCATCAGCAAAATGCTATGGCAAGACAACATACTAATATCAAAAAGTCACTAGAATACCTGATAATGCTTTCAAATTAACTGGAGTTGAACTGTTGAAGCATTAGTATGTTAATTGAATAGACATATACCTCTCCCTGATGAAGTTTCAGAAACTGGTGCATTCTAAATCGTGTTACAGACTTCTTAATAGCATTTGCCTTGGTTATGAATTCTGAAGATGGGAGAAATCCACACTTCGGCTGAACCACTCAAACATGAGAAGCAAGAAAAGCAGCAAAACCAAATATTAACACATGAAGCTCAGAAAAAAGAACAAAAATGTTAAACAAGAACAAAAGCAAATGCTGGTCACAGAGAAGCACCTTTATTTCTACTGCAACACAGAAGCCCTCTCTAGGAGTACCTGAGGTAATGCTGAAAATATTATAAACACACTACTTGGGTCATATATTAGACATCCTTATCGTAGACCTAGAAAAACTCCCAAAGTCTATGCTATGCAAATGATGATGCAAGCATCAATATGCTACCATAACTTTTGATATTAGCATATTAGAGGCTGACTAATATTAAGGAGTTAAAGACTAGAAAGCTGTTGATAATAGGAGTGCAAAAATTCTCAAAACATAAAATAGAAGAAGAGAACAAAAATGGACTGAACTTGAGGAAAAACATAAGTGTGGAATTGAACAAAGTGATTAGGCTAGTATCAGGGCATCTGACCTCTTTCTGCAAACAGGGTCCAATATGGCTGGTCCCTCTGCCTGAGTACTCTACATACTTAAAAGTATTGTATATAGCCATAGAAGGCCCTAATTAAAGTGAGTTCAAGTCAATTAAGAAAACAATAGACAAATCAAAATAACCAAACAAGAATGAATTCTCTCCTCCTGTCCAGTTCAGAACTTCAAAAGAAGTTCATCTGAACCCAACAAAACATTTGATTTTTTATTTTTACATTTTAGATACTTTAGATCATGATTGATTGTATGAATTCTTATTTTGATGGCCCACAATGTAATCTGCACTCGTGTTCTACCCATCCAAGTAGGATTTACTCAACTCTCTCTGAATACATTTATGGATACATATATATGTATCCACGTATGTATGCCCACCCCCCAACCCCCTCCCCTCCCCAAACAAACCACCTAAACACACACACACACATGCGCGGGTGGCATGGGACTCACTCAGCTCTCTCTGAATACATTTATGGATATATATGCATGCACATATGCATGCCCAACCCCCAACCCCCCCATGGCTGGGCATGGGATTCACTAAAGCTCTCTCAGCAACAGCCCCCTTCCTCCAACGGAAACACACACACACATACACATGGGCAGGCATGCAAATGCATGTGTGAGCAAAGCTTCCCAAAGTAACAAAAATTTCAAACAAGTAATATTATCCACAATTCATGAAGTTCCAATCAACTCTTCACAGGTTATGTTACCAATCAGCAGAGTTTCTATTATCCCACCATCAGACTCAGTTTTATTCTTTTAAGATAGAAATCTTAATCAATAGGGACTTTGTCGTGCATGGCAGCTTTTTATTCTTAGAATTTCCGCTAAGAACATTTACATTTTACAACATAAAACATTTTACATACTTAGACATTGTCCTAGTGAAATGCTACACTTTTTGCAAAATGAAGTAGTTGATAAACATACTCAGGAATATTCTCTTATACTTCCCAAAACAATTCAATGGATGAGCAACTTGTCAAGTTTCTAAGCTGCCTGCCATGCTCTTTAAAATATATGCCTCTTGGCTAATGTACTCTCATCCAAAGTTTTAAATCCTAGGGGATCGGAGTGTCCCAATTTCTCCATAGAACGGGATGCCCTGCTATCCCGTCCCGTCCATGCAGTTGTCCCAATCATGCATCCTGATAGATATCCTCTGTCTCTCTTCCTTTCTTTTTTCCTTTTGTCGTTCCTCCCTTCCCTTCTCTCCTTTCTTTTCTTCCTTCCTTTCTTCTTTTACCTTCCTTTCTTTCCATTTTTTTCTTTCTTTTTCTTATCCCATCCTTTATTGTTTTACTTTTTTTTCTTTCCTTTATTCCTTCTTTCCATCCATTCTTTCTTTTTCTTCTCCTTTCCTTTCTTTCGTATCACTTTTCCTTTTCTACATCTTTCCTTCTTTCTCACAAGAATGGGACAAGATAACTCGGACGACCCCCCAGGACTTAAAACCTTGCTTTCACCTATATAATATCAGCACCAGCTTTATATGCAAAAAAAACTAGAATTTTGAGAATTAGACTTTACCAGCGAAAACTGAATGATCAGAAATAAGAAATGCAGAAGCACATAAGGTATCAACTTTTGCAGCATTAATTCGCCAAGCAGGACGCTGATCATGGACATTCTTTTCAATGGACTCCAAAAATTCCCTAGACACAGTGACACAAATCTGCCATATTAAAAGAAAATTGTTAGTTAATAATTGTGATCATACAGTAATAATCAAGCTTCAACTCGAAAAGGAGTAGGAAATGATAGAGAGCTGGCCTAAAAAACTGAGACCAGTTGGGATATATGAGAGATAGTCAAGAGAATTCACAGCACCATGAATTTAAATGAAAAGCTAACTCCTAGATTTAAAATGCATGTGTGAAGGCTTTTTTCTCATGATTGGGGGAGAGAGGGGTTGCTCAAATCAGCTGATTTCCATCATTTACCATTATGAGATGGTATAGCATTATTTCCTTTTTTCTTTTCCCTTTTGGACAGAGCACTGTTGTTTAAATCATTAAAGGCTCGTTTAAACCAGTTCAAAGATTGAGTATGATCTTGATTAGTAATTAGAAAACTAAGATTTTATAGATATTGCCATGTTGATTCCAGATTATATGAAAAGACTTGCCGATAATCATAAAAAGTCTCCAGTTCCACCAGCAGGCCATGAGTGAAGCTATAGCAAAACATGTGCATCAGCAGATTATATACCTCCAAAAGTGAATTCTATTTATTTTCTAGATTCAGTCCATTTATCTTTATTAGGTCTCCTTTTCTTCTAATTTAAATTGAGTTTCTTGTTTGGTTTTTAACTGCAACTGCAGAAAACACCAAAACTAGAAGTCATTTGGATCAGCAAAAACCAAAAAAGAAGAAAAGAAAATTTCAAAATCCTTCAAGCCATAGAATCAAGCACAGAAAGTATCCTTACCTTATATTGTAGACCAAAAAAAGTTTGGCATTAGTTGGTGATACATTAACAGTTTCCATCAGAAGTTTAATACAACATGCATAAAGGTAATGGAATGAGGAAGACAGATAAAAAGCTAAAAGTTTTTTTTTTAAAAAAAAAAAATATATATATATATATATATGACATAGAAAAGAAATATCATACCCCCTCATCTATATACTTGGGTCCTAACATATGACTCATCACATGCTTGATATAATTTTGCTGAGCAATATCTCTTGATTTGGATTCTACAAGTTCTTCAACATCTCCCCAAAGAAGTTTTTCATGCCTCGATAGGACTGCACATCCATTCACAGATTTTGTTGAGCCTTTTGGAAATTTCTGTATCCGTAATACTTTTCCAAGCTGTTTCATAAGCCACCAAAATACACCCATCACCAGGTCAGCGTCAAAAATGAATACATAAGAATATAACGCACTAATAAAGGAAAGGGAAATCTTGTACCAAATAATTTATTGAGTATTGTTTACCTCAAATTACGGTGGTTATGATTTTTGGATGTTAGTTCTAGTTATAACAATATAAATCATAAAAGAGTAAACAAGATGTTGGAAATAGGCTGTATTTCCTCGATTAGCCTCTCTAATCAAGGAAACGTATAGGTGGGTATGAGCTGTTAATTTTTCTTGTAAAAGAAAGAAAAATTCTATATAATGGGGTTTGTTCTGTACCAGAAATAAAAACATAGAGAAAAATAAAATCTTCCTTTCAATATGGTATCAGAGCCTCGTTATGATCCATAGTTATCCCTATCAATCTTTCCTTCTTCTCTTTCACCACCACACCATCTCGCACCCCGATCCTATCTTCTCCAAAACCTTCTTTCTCTCTTCCCGCACCCCGATCCCATCTTCTCTACCGCCTGCACGATTTCCGCCCACCACCGCACCTCCCGCTCCACCGCCTGCACTTCACCATGGATGCCCACCACCGCACGCCCGCCCGTCCCGGCCCGCCGGAACCCCTGCTCCTCCATCTCCCCGATGGTATGGTTCGCCAGAACCCCTCCTCGCCTGATCTCCGCCCACCACCGCTCGCCCCTCCCGCTCCACCGTCTCTTCGACGGCATGGCCTGTCGGAACCCTGCACGACTGCCCTTCCTCTGCTACTACTGCACCTAACTGCCGCCCACAACTATGTGCATGGCCCACCCACCGCCTGGCCGATCTCCACCCACCACCGCCTGCTCCATCGGAACCCCACATGGCTGCTCTTCCTCTACGACACCCAACTAAAGCCATGGCTCACGGTTTGGCCCATGATTTTATTCTTCTATTTTTTGATTAATTTTTTTTTCTTTTCAGAAAAAAAAAAAGGGTGACTCAGCAATGATGATTCAGTAATTTTTTTTGAGCTCTTTTAAAGATGACATGCGGTTTCACCAAGGAGTTGGAGAAGATAATAAATGAGGTGGTTAGTCGTGCTTCTAATTCTCGACTGGAATAGATAATCCTTCTCTTCAGATCAATTCTGTTCGGCTTGATAGACCACTCACTTATCTTTTGTGGGCCAAAAATGTATGGCTTTTTATCAAAACCCATGATTTGGAGGGTTTTCTCATGAGAACTAAACCGCAGCCACCAACCAACAGGAGACACTGTATTAATACAATGGGAGTTGGAAAATTCTCTTGTGATGGCCTGGCTAATCAACTCCATGGTGCCCTCTTTTGCTCAGGGCATGTTATTCTTTGAAACCGCCCAAGAAATTTGGGAGACTGCTGTCCGAACTTATTCTCAGCAAGACAATACAGCTTAAGCTTTTGAGCTCAAACGAAAAATACGTGCACTCAAACAAGGAGAACTCTCTGTTAATGCTTATATGGCAGAACTTCAACGTCTATGGTCAAAGCTGGATTTTTATCGTCCCTTCAAGACCTCTTGTGCTAATGAGGCTGCTGAGTTCAAAAAATTTACTGATGAGGAGCAAATCTTTGATTTTCTTGCCGACCTCAATGAAGAATTCGATCTAATCAAAGTTCAAATTTTGGATCGAAGTTCCGATCTACCTTCTCTCAATCAAATTTTCCCTATCATTCTAAGTGAAGAGACTCGACGACGTATGATGATCACCTCCTCTGATACAGCCCGTTCAACAATGGTTGCTCGGCCACAATCACAACCTCGTGGTAGAGGTGATTGAGATATACGGATATGCTCCTATTGCAATAAATCAGGGCACATCCGTGATACCTGCTGGCAGTTACATGGACGTCCTCCATCTGACCAAGGTTGTGGTAGAGGAGGACGACAAGATGGTGGGTGATTTGGATCTATTGGATGTGGCCAGGCCAATTTTTCTGAAGTTCAAGATATTACTTCATCTATTTCAACCCATCAATCTATAGCAACTTCATCTGTTTCAACACCATCTGTTGATACTGAAGGTTCTCTATCTATGGAGAAAATACAGACCCTACATCATATTCTGGCCAGGCTGAACACTTCTTGTAGCAACACCTCTTCATCTGCTATGGGTTTGCTTAGCGATTCTTTTAATCTTTCTTCCATTTTTCACTCTCATTTTATGCAATCTAGTTCTTATACTTCTAGTACTCTTACTGTCTTAGATACTTCTCAATATTGGATCCTAGACTCAGGAGCTACTAGTCATATAATAGGACAATCCAAGTTGTTTGTGTCATACTCTCCTTATTCTGATCGGGATAAAGTTCATATAGCTGATGGATCCTTTTCCAATGTTCAGAAAAAGGTTCTATCAACTATACATCAAATATAACATTGTCCTCAATTTTACATGTTCCTAGTTTTCATCATCTGCTAATACTGGAGGTTCTTTATCTACGGAGGAAATACAGACCCTACGTCATATTCTGGCCAGGCTGAACACTTCTTCTAGCAACACCTCTTCGTCTGCTACGAGTTTGCTTAGTGATTCTTCTAGTCTTTCTTCCATTTTTCACTCTCGTTTTGCGCAATCTAGTTCTTATACTTCTAGTGCTCTTACTGTCTTAGATACTTCTCAACATTGGATCCTAGACTCAGGAGCTACTAGTCATATGACAGGACAATCCAAGTTGTTCGTGTTATACTCTCCTTGCTCTGGTCGGGATAAAGTTCATATAGTTGATGGATCCTTTTCCAATGTGTCAGAAAAAGGTTCTATCAACCATACACCAAACATAACATTGTCCTCAATTTTACATGTTCCTAGTTTTCATCATCTGCTAATACTGGAGGTTCTTTATCTACGGAGGAAATACAGACCCTACGTCATATTCTGGCCAGGCTGAACACTTCTTCTAGCAACACCTCTTCGTCTGCTACGAGTTTGCTTAGTGATTCTTCTAGTCTTTCTTCCATTTTTCACTCTCGTTTTGCGCAATCTAGTTCTTATACTATATTGTATATATAGCTGAAATATTATAAACACATGCTAACTTGGTCATATATTTAACATCCCTTATCGTAGACCAAGAAAAAACTCCCAAAGTCTATGCTATAGCAAATGATGAATGAACACAATATGCTACCATAACTTGATATTAGCAATTAGAGGCCTGAACTAATCTTTAAGGAGTTTAAGACTAGAAAGCTGTTGATAATAGGAGTGAAAAATCTCAAAACATAAAATAGAAGAAGAGAAAAAAATGGACTGAACTTGAGGAAAACATAAGTGTGGATTGAACAAAGTGATTAGCTAGTATCAGGGCATTCCTGACCTCTTTTCTGCAAACAGGGTCCAAAGTATGGCTGGTCCCTCTGCCTGAGTAACTCTACATACTTAAAAGTATTTATAATAGCCATGAGAAGGCCCTATTAAAAGTGAGTTCAAGTCAATTAAGAAAACAAATAGAAATCAAAAATACCAAACAAGAATAAAATTCTTCTCCTCCTGTCCAGTTCAGAAACTTCAAAAGAATTCATTCTGAACCCAACAAAACATTTGATTTTTTATTTTTACTATTTTAGGATACTTTAGATTCATGATTGAATGTATGAATTCTTATTTTGATGCCCACAATGTAATCTGCATCGTTGTTCTACCATCCAAGTAGATTTACTCAACACTCTCTCTAATACATTTATGGATACATATTATGTATCACGTAATGTATGCCCACCCCAAACCGCCTCCCCTCCCAAACCAAACCACCTAAACACACACACACACATGCTGCGTGTGGCATGGGAACTCACTCAGCTCTCTCTCTGAATACATTTATGGATATATATGCATGCACATTGCATGCCCAACCCCACACTCCCCCATGGCTGGGCATGGATTCACTAAAGCTCTCTCAGGCAACAGCCCCCTTCCTCCGTGCGCGAAACACACAACACACACATACACCAGGGCAGGCATGCAAATGCATGTGTAGCAAAGCTTTCCCAAAAGTTAACAAAAATTTCAAACCAAGTAATATATCCACAATTCATGAATGTTCCAATCAAACTCTTCACAGGTTATATGTTACCAATCAGCAGAGTTTCTATTAGCCCACCATCAGATCATTTTATTCTTTGTAAGATAGAAAATCTTAAATCAATAGGACTTTGTCGTGCATGGCAGCTTTTATTCTTAGAATTTCCGCTAGAGACATCTTACATTTTACAACAAAAACATTTCATACTTAACACTTGTCCTAGTGAAATCTTACACTTTTTGCAAAAAAGAGCAAGTAAGTTGATTAAACACATACTCAGGAATATTCTCTTATACTTCCCAAACAATTCAATGGAATGACAGCAAACTTGTCAAGTATTCTAAGCTGCTCTGCCATGCTCTTTAAAAATATTGCCTCTTGCTAATGTACTTCCATCCAAGTTTAAAATCCTAGGGACGGAGTGTCCCCAATTTCTTCCAGTGTAGAACGGAATGCCCTGCTATCCGTCCTCGTGACATGCAGTTGTCCCAATCATGCATCCTATAGAGTATCCTCTGTCTCTCTTCCTTTTCCTTTTTTCCTTTTGTCGTTCCCTTCCCTTCCCTTCTCTTCCTTTTCTTTTTTCCTTCCTTTCTTTCTTACCTCACAATTTCTTTCCATTTTTTTCTTTCTTTTTTCTGTATCCATACCTTTATTGTTTTACTTTTTTTTCTTTCCTTTATGTCCTCTTCTCCAATCCTTCTTTCTTTTTCTTCTCCCTTTCCTTTCTTTCGTATCACTTTCCTTTCTACATCTTCCTCTTTCTTCTCACAAGAATGGGACAAATAACTCGGACGACCCCCCAGGACTAAGAACCTTGCCTTTCACCTATAATAATATCAGCACCCAGCTTTATATTGCAAAAAAAAACTTTAGAAATTCTTGAGAATAATACGATCTTTACCAGCGAAAACTGATATGATCAGAACATAAAAATGCAAGAGACACATAGGTAGTCAACTTTTCTGCAGCATTTAATTCGCCTCAAGCAGGACGCTGTCATGACATTCTTTTCAATGGACTCCAAATTCCCTAGACACAGTGACACAAATCTGCCATATTAAAAGAAATTGTGTTAATAAAATTGTGATCATACAGTAATAATCAAGCTTCAAAACTCGAAAAAGGAGTAGAAATGATAAAGCTGGCCTAAAAAACTGAGACCAGTTCGGATATATGAAGAGATAGTCAAGAGAATTCAACAGCACCATGAATTTAAAATGAAAAAGCTAAACTCCTAGATTTTAAAATGCATGTGTGAAAGGCTTTTTTCTCATGATGGGGGAGAGGGGTTGCTCAAAATCAAGCTGATTTCCATCATTGACCACTGTATGAGATGGTATAGCATTAATTCCTTTTTTCTTTTTCCTTTTGACAGAGCACTGTTTGTTTAGAAATCATTAAGGCTCGTTTAACCGAGTGTCAGATTGAGTGAATGACTTGATTAGTAATTAGAAACTAAAGAATTTTATAATTGCCATGTAGATTCCAAGATTATATGAAATAGCTTGCGTAATCAAAAAAGTCCTCCCAGTTCCCACCAGCAGGCCATGAGTGAAGCTATAGCAAAACATGTGCATCAAGCAGATTAATAACCTCCAAAAGCTGAATTCTTATTTATTTTGCTAGATCTCAGTCCATTATATCTTTATAGTCTCCCTTTTCTTCTAATTTAAATTAGTTTCTTGTTTGGTTTTAACTGCAACTTGCAGAAAAACAACCAAAACTTAGAAGTCTTGTGACAGCAAAAACCAAAAAGAAGAAAAAGAAAATTTCAAGAAATCCTTCAAGCCATAAGAATCAAGCATCAGAAAGAGATCCTTACTTATATTGTAGACCAAAAAGTTTCGCATTAGTTGAGTGATACATTAACAGTTCTCCGATCAGAAGTTTAATACAACAATCATAAAAGGCTAATGGACATAGAAGACAGATAAAAGCTAAAAAGTTTTTTTTTAAAAAAAAAAAAAAATATAATATATTATATATTATATGACAATAGAAAAGAAATATCATACCCCGTCATCTAATATACTTGGTCCTAACATATGACTCATCACTGATGCTTGATATATTTTTGCGAGCAATAATCTCTTGATTTGGATCTACAAGTTCTTCCAACATGCTCCCCAAAGAATTTTCATGCCCTCGATAGGGACTGCACCATCCATCCACAGAGATTTTGTTGGAGCCTTTTGAATTTTGTACTCCGTAATACTCTTTCCCAAGTGTTTTCAAAGCCACCAAAATACACCCATACCAACCAGGTCAGCGTTTCCAAAAATGAATACATAAGAATATAACGCACTAATAAAGAAAGGGAAATCAATTTTTTGTACCGCAAAAAATTTATTGAGTTTGTTTACCTCAAAATTACGGTGGTTATGATTTTGGATGTTAGTTCTAGTTATACGAATATAAATCATAAAAAGAGTAAACCAAATGTTGGAAATAGACTGTATTTCCTCGAATTAGCCCTCTCTAATCAAGGAAACGCTATAGTTGGGTATGAGCTGTTAATTTTTCTTGTAAAAAAAGAAAAATTCTATAATAATAGGGGTTGTTCTGTACAGAAATAAACATAGAGAAAAAAAAATCTTCCTTTCAATATGGTAATCAGAGCCTCGTTATGATCCATAGTATAATCCCTATCAATCTTTCCTCTCTTCTCTTGTCACCATCCACACCATCTCGCACCCCTGATACCTATCTCTCCAAAACCTTCTTCTCTCTTTCCCGCACCCCGACACATCTTCTCTACTTGAACAGGTTTAGGATTCTACTGGAAGAGCTTGTTAGCACACATATGTCAGCAAGTTAATATTTCATGTTTTTGTGCTGATCTAAATTCTCATGCCCGAATCTCATGGGTTTGTCTTTCCCTTTTCTTGAGTTAGGAACTGGAACAAGGTTAAATTTCAATAAATGTTTAGCCACAATTCATTACCTTTGGTACCTTAATAATCAAATGAAATATTAGTGGTCGTCATAATCAGGCAATGTGAGTTTCTATTATGACAGTTACTGATGCAACCTCAGCCACAAAAGTGGAGATAGCTAAAGAGGAAATGGGTCTTGGAAAAAGAAACAGTATATAGCAGGAGTGCCTTAAAATGCTAGCACTTGGACGACAGCAAACAAAAACAGTGTCATCATAAAATCCGAAAACAACTATGCTTCTAAAGTTCTAACACTCTAACAAGCTCGGACATAAAGGAAATTAAAGAGCAGAATGAGTCAGAAGCATCGTGAAATTGACCAAAATCCAGTATATAGGAGATACTTCAACTAACCCCTTTTTTTTATTTTGAGAAACACTCCTATGGTATTTGAAGTCGGGAATTTTCTCATTGATGATATTAAATCTTCCTGTCCTTGGTACCTTGAGTTATGGAATCATACGGACTTCCTCCCAGGTCCTCACTCTTCATATAGAAGTTCACGATCTTCTGATCTAACTCATAGTAATGAACCATCTTCTCCAAAGGTTTCATATCCAGGTCAATGAAGTATGCCTGCAGAAAATGTTAAAATAACTTAGGCAGTGAAATTGCTCAGACAACCCATTAAAAAAAAAAACTGCCTGCTCAGTATCTGTTTAACAAAGAGGTGAAGATATCTAAATGCTACCAGAATATACTCATTTTTTTAATAACTTTTCCTTTCCAGTTTTTTTAAGAAAAACAGCACAGTTACCCTGCTTTACCATTAGATGAGAAATGAAATTCCATATTGCATTGGCTAAAACATAAAACAAAATGGAGCAAGTTTAGCAACGGACACCATACAATAATTTGACACTTATAATACTACATAAATGTGCACTAGCACAGAAAATGCATAACATGCACTTTCATATAAGCAAAACTTGGCAGCAATACAAAGTTCAATTAGGCAAAGTAACAAATATTTCATTGATTGACAAATTTGATTACAGCCTATTGACTCAGGGTACATGCACATCATCTCACAATATATCAAAATAAGAGCCCCAAAATGAAATGAGAAACTAAAGATGGATATATATACCTTGTATTCAAAGCTTTGATTAGATGATTCAAGAAATATGGAATTATAACCAGATGCTGTACTTCCACCTTGTACAGGTCTAAAACTGATCATAAGACTACAATCCTTTGCTGTAGCAGCTAGTAGATAATCTCTTAAGATTTTCAGGCTTTTATCAAGAGGAAGAGAATGTAGCAAGGAATACTGATCCAAGAGTTCTGGATCACCTGAATTTTTGCACACCATGCAAGGCTGAGATATAATGTTGTAGTATGCATGAATAGCACCTTCTATGTCAAGAACATCAAGCTTTTGAGTTCCCAGAAGCTGATCTAGTACTCCAGAACTGAAAATCGCCTCTGCAATGAGTTCAAGGAAGCCTGGTAACTGTAGGCCACTGCCCTTGATCAGATCTTTGATAGCCGTGTTTTTTTCATCAGACTGAACAGCTGCACTGTCTATGCCACCTCCCAAGCCTCCAAAAATGAGGGACCCATTCAAGAATATACGGAAGTTGTTCTGAGGATTTGCAAATAGTGTTGTCATGGCCTGATATATTCTGTCTTTTGATCCAGAGAACAGATCAAGTGGGTTATATTCACTTACTTTTGATACCTGAAATATGAATTGATATGTATCTGAAATTAAATCTGATTCTCAACATTTTTTTTAAATAATAAGACTGTTAATATAAGCCTCGTCACAATATGAGATGAAGGAAACTTGTTTGAACAATTAAGTGACATGCACTGCTTATAAAAATGAGATAGGGACATGGGACGATTATAAGGTCATAAAATACAAAAGTATTTGGTTGATGCAAAGCAATAAGCAGCACTTGGCACATCATCAGCAAAATGCTATGGCAAGACAACATACTAATATCAAAAAGTCACTAGAATACCTGATAATGCTTTCAAATTAACTGGAGTTGAACTGTTGAAGCATTAGTATGTTAATTGAATAGACATATACCTCTCCCTGATGAAGTTTCAGAAACTGGTGCATTCTAAATCGTGTTACAGACTTCTTAATAGCATTTGCCTTGGTTATGAATTCTGAAGATGGGAGAAATCCACACTTCGGCTGAACCACTCAAACATGAGAAGCAAGAAAAGCAGCAAAACCAAATATTAACACATGAAGCTCAGAAAAAAGAACAAAAATGTTAAACAAGAACAAAAGCAAATGCTGGTCACAGAGAAGCACCTTTATTTCTACTGCAACACAGAAGCCCTCTCTAGGAGTACCTGAGGTAATGCTGAAAATATTATAAACACACTACTTGGGTCATATATTAGACATCCTTATCGTAGACCTAGAAAAACTCCCAAAGTCTATGCTATGCAAATGATGATGCAAGCATCAATATGCTACCATAACTTTTGATATTAGCATATTAGAGGCTGACTAATATTAAGGAGTTAAAGACTAGAAAGCTGTTGATAATAGGAGTGCAAAAATTCTCAAAACATAAAATAGAAGAAGAGAACAAAAATGGACTGAACTTGAGGAAAAACATAAGTGTGGAATTGAACAAAGTGATTAGGCTAGTATCAGGGCATCTGACCTCTTTCTGCAAACAGGGTCCAATATGGCTGGTCCCTCTGCCTGAGTACTCTACATACTTAAAAGTATTGTATATAGCCATAGAAGGCCCTAATTAAAGTGAGTTCAAGTCAATTAAGAAAACAATAGACAAATCAAAATAACCAAACAAGAATGAATTCTCTCCTCCTGTCCAGTTCAGAACTTCAAAAGAAGTTCATCTGAACCCAACAAAACATTTGATTTTTTATTTTTACATTTTAGATACTTTAGATCATGATTGATTGTATGAATTCTTATTTTGATGGCCCACAATGTAATCTGCACTCGTGTTCTACCCATCCAAGTAGGATTTACTCAACTCTCTCTGAATACATTTATGGATACATATATATGTATCCACGTATGTATGCCCACCCCCCAACCCCCTCCCCTCCCCAAACAAACCACCTAAACACACACACACACATGCGCGGGTGGCATGGGACTCACTCAGCTCTCTCTGAATACATTTATGGATATATATGCATGCACATATGCATGCCCAACCCCCAACCCCCCCATGGCTGGGCATGGGATTCACTAAAGCTCTCTCAGCAACAGCCCCCTTCCTCCAACGGAAACACACACACACATACACATGGGCAGGCATGCAAATGCATGTGTGAGCAAAGCTTCCCAAAGTAACAAAAATTTCAAACAAGTAATATTATCCACAATTCATGAAGTTCCAATCAACTCTTCACAGGTTATGTTACCAATCAGCAGAGTTTCTATTATCCCACCATCAGACTCAGTTTTATTCTTTTAAGATAGAAATCTTAATCAATAGGGACTTTGTCGTGCATGGCAGCTTTTTATTCTTAGAATTTCCGCTAAGAACATTTACATTTTACAACATAAAACATTTTACATACTTAGACATTGTCCTAGTGAAATGCTACACTTTTTGCAAAATGAAGTAGTTGATAAACATACTCAGGAATATTCTCTTATACTTCCCAAAACAATTCAATGGATGAGCAACTTGTCAAGTTTCTAAGCTGCCTGCCATGCTCTTTAAAATATATGCCTCTTGGCTAATGTACTCTCATCCAAAGTTTTAAATCCTAGGGGATCGGAGTGTCCCAATTTCTCCATAGAACGGGATGCCCTGCTATCCCGTCCCGTCCATGCAGTTGTCCCAATCATGCATCCTGATAGATATCCTCTGTCTCTCTTCCTTTCTTTTTTCCTTTTGTCGTTCCTCCCTTCCCTTCTCTCCTTTCTTTTCTTCCTTCCTTTCTTCTTTTACCTTCCTTTCTTTCCATTTTTTTCTTTCTTTTTCTTATCCCATCCTTTATTGTTTTACTTTTTTTTCTTTCCTTTATTCCTTCTTTCCATCCATTCTTTCTTTTTCTTCTCCTTTCCTTTCTTTCGTATCACTTTTCCTTTTCTACATCTTTCCTTCTTTCTCACAAGAATGGGACAAGATAACTCGGACGACCCCCCAGGACTTAAAACCTTGCTTTCACCTATATAATATCAGCACCAGCTTTATATGCAAAAAAAACTAGAATTTTGAGAATTAGACTTTACCAGCGAAAACTGAATGATCAGAAATAAGAAATGCAGAAGCACATAAGGTATCAACTTTTGCAGCATTAATTCGCCAAGCAGGACGCTGATCATGGACATTCTTTTCAATGGACTCCAAAAATTCCCTAGACACAGTGACACAAATCTGCCATATTAAAAGAAAATTGTTAGTTAATAATTGTGATCATACAGTAATAATCAAGCTTCAACTCGAAAAGGAGTAGGAAATGATAGAGAGCTGGCCTAAAAAACTGAGACCAGTTGGGATATATGAGAGATAGTCAAGAGAATTCACAGCACCATGAATTTAAATGAAAAGCTAACTCCTAGATTTAAAATGCATGTGTGAAGGCTTTTTTCTCATGATTGGGGGAGAGAGGGGTTGCTCAAATCAGCTGATTTCCATCATTTACCATTATGAGATGGTATAGCATTATTTCCTTTTTTCTTTTCCCTTTTGGACAGAGCACTGTTGTTTAAATCATTAAAGGCTCGTTTAAACCAGTTCAAAGATTGAGTATGATCTTGATTAGTAATTAGAAAACTAAGATTTTATAGATATTGCCATGTTGATTCCAGATTATATGAAAAGACTTGCCGATAATCATAAAAAGTCTCCAGTTCCACCAGCAGGCCATGAGTGAAGCTATAGCAAAACATGTGCATCAGCAGATTATATACCTCCAAAAGTGAATTCTATTTATTTTCTAGATTCAGTCCATTTATCTTTATTAGGTCTCCTTTTCTTCTAATTTAAATTGAGTTTCTTGTTTGGTTTTTAACTGCAACTGCAGAAAACACCAAAACTAGAAGTCATTTGGATCAGCAAAAACCAAAAAAGAAGAAAAGAAAATTTCAAAATCCTTCAAGCCATAGAATCAAGCACAGAAAGTATCCTTACCTTATATTGTAGACCAAAAAAAGTTTGGCATTAGTTGGTGATACATTAACAGTTTCCATCAGAAGTTTAATACAACATGCATAAAGGTAATGGAATGAGGAAGACAGATAAAAAGCTAAAAGTTTTTTTTTTAAAAAAAAAAAATATATATATATATATATATATGACATAGAAAAAGAAATATCATACCCCCTCATCTATATACTTGGGTCCTAACATATGACTCATCACATGCTTGATATAATTTTGCTGAGCAATATCTCTTGATTTGGATTCTACAAGTTCTTCAACATCTCCCCAAAGAAGTTTTTCATGCCTCGATAGGACTGCACATCCATTCACAGATTTTGTTGAGCCTTTTGGAAATTTCTGTATCCGTAATACTTTTCCAAGCTGTTTCATAAGCCACCAAAATACACCCATCACCAGGTCAGCGTCAAAAATGAATACATAAGAATATAACGCACTAATAAAGGAAAGGGAAATCTTGTACCAAATAATTTATTGAGTATTGTTTACCTCAAATTACGGTGGTTATGATTTTTGGATGTTAGTTCTAGTTATAACAATATAAATCATAAAAGAGTAAACAAGATGTTGGAAATAGGCTGTATTTCCTCGATTAGCCTCTCTAATCAAGGAACGTATAGGTGGGTATGAGCTGTTAATTTTTCTTGTAAAAGAAGAAAAATTCTATATAATGGGGTTTGTTCTGTACAGAAATAACATAGAGAAAAATAAAATCTTCCTTTCAATATGGTATCAGAGCCTCGTTATGATCCATAGTTATCCCTATCAATCTTTCCTTCTTCTCTTTCACCACCACACCATCTCGCACCCCGATCCTATCTTCTCCAAAACCTTCTTTCTCTCTTCCCGCACCCCGATCCCATCTTCTCTACCGCCTGCACGATTTCCGCCCACCACCGCACCTCCCGCTCCACCGCCTGCACTTCACCATGGATGCCCACCACCGCACGCCCGCCCGTCCCGGCCCGCCGGAACCCCTGCTCCTCCGTCTCCCCGACAATACGGCTCGTCGGAACCCCTCCTCACCCGATCTCTGCCCACCATCGCTCACCCCTCCCGCTCCACCGTCTCTCCGACGGCACGGCCCGCCAAAACCCCACACGGCTGCCCTTCCTCTGCGACACCTAACCGTAGCCATGGCTCACGATTTGGCCCACGGTTTTATTCTCCCATTTTTCTGATTAATTTTTTTTCTTTTCAAAAAAAAAAAAAAGAAGATGACTCGGCAATGATGATTCGGTTTTTTTTTTTTTTTTTGAGCTCTTTTAAAGATGACAGGCGGTTTCACCAAGGAGTTGGAGAAGACAATAAGTGAGATGGTCAGTCGTGCCTCTAATTCTCGATCTGGAATAGACAACCCTTCTCTTTAGATCAATTCTGTTTGGCTCGATGGACCACTCACTTATCTTTTATGGGCCAAAAATGTGCGGCTTTTTGTCAAAGCTCGTGGTTTGGAGGATTTTCTCACGGGGACTAAATCGCAGCCACCAACGGGTGACACTGCATTAAGACAATGGGAGTCGGAAAATTCTCTTGTGATGGCTTGGCTAATCAACTCCATGGTGCCCTCTGTTGCTCAGGGCATGTCGTTCTTTGAAATCGTCCAAGAAATCTGGAAGGCTGCTGCCCAAACTTATTCTCAGCAAGGCAACACAACCCAAACTTTTGAGCTCAAACGAAAAATACGTGCACTCAGACAAGGAGAACTCTCTGTTAATGCTTATATGGCGGAACTTCAACGTCTATGGTCAGAGCTGGATTTTTATCGTCCTTTCAAGGCCTCTTGTGCTAATGATGCTGTTAAGTTCAAAAAATTTACTGATGAGGAGCGAATCTTTGATTTCTTGCCGGCCTCAATGAAGAATTCGATCCAATCAGAGTTCAAATTTTGGGTCGAAGTTCCGATCTACCTCCTCTCAATCAGATTTTCTCTCTCATTCTAAGTGAAGAGACTCGACGACGTGTGATGATCACCTCCTCTAATACAGCCTGTTCAGCGATGGTTGCTCAGCCACAATCACAACCTCACAGTAGAGATGATCGGAATATATAGATATGCTCTTATTACAATAAACCAGGGCACATCCGTGATACATGCTGGCAGTTACATGAACGTCCTCCATCTGGCCAGGGTTGTGGTAGAGGAGGACGACGAGGTGGTGGGCAATTTGGATCTATTGGACATGACCAGGCCAATTTTTCTGAAGTTCAAGATATTACTTCATCTGTTTCAACCCCTCAATCTATAGCAACTTCATCTGTTTCAACATCATCTGCTGATACTGGAGGTTCTTTATCTACGGAGGAAATACAGACCCTACGTCATATTCTGGCCAGGCTGAACACTTCTTCTAGCAACACCTCTTCGTCTGCTACGAGTTTGCTTAGTGATTCTTCTAGTCTTTCTTCCATTTTTCACTCTCGTTTTGCGCAATCTAGTTCTTATACTTCTAGTGCTCTTACTGTCTTAGATACTTCTCAACATTGGATCCTAGACTCAGGAGCTACTAGTCATATGACAGGACAATCCAAGTTGTTCGTGTTATACTCTCCTTGCTCTGGTCGGGATAAAGTTCATATAGTTGATGGATCCTTTTCCAATGTGTCAGAAAAAGGTTCTATCAACCATACACCAAACATAACATTGTCCTCAATTTTACATGTTCCTAGTTTTCATCATCTGCTAATACTGGAGGTTCTTTATCTACGGAGGAAATACAGACCCTACGTCATATTCTGGCCAGGCTGAACACTTCTTCTAGCAACACCTCTTCGTCTGCTACGAGTTTGCTTAGTGATTCTTCTAGTCTTTCTTCCATTTTTCACTCTCGTTTTGCGCAATCTAGTTCTTATACTTCTAGTGCTCTTACTGTCTTAGATACTTCTCAACATTGGATCCTAGACTCAGGAGCTACTAGTCATATGACAGGACAATCCAAGTTGTTCGTGTTATACTCTCCTTGCTCTGGTCGGGATAAAGTTCATATAGTTGATGGATCCTTTTCCAATGTGTCAGAAAAAGGTTCTATCAACCATACACCAAACATAACATTGTCCTCAATTTTACATGTTCCTAGTTTTCATCATCTGCTAATACTGGAGGTTCTTTATCTACGGAGGAAATACAGACCCTACGTCATATTCTGGCCAGGCTGAACACTTCTTCTAGCAACACCTCTTCGTCTGCTACGAGTTTGCTTAGTGATTCTTCTAGTCTTTCTTCCATTTTTCACTCTCGTTTTGCGCAATCTAGTTCTTATACTTCTAGTGCTCTTACTGTCTTAGATACTTCTCAACATTGGATCCTAGACTCAGGAGCTACTAGTCATATGACAGGACAATCCAAGTTGTTCGTGTTATACTCTCCTTGCTCTGGTCGGGATAAAGTTCATATAGTTGATGGATCCTTTTCCAATGTGTCAGAAAAAGGTTCTATCAACCATACACCAAACATAACATTGTCCTCAATTTTACATGTTCCTAGTTTTCCCACAAACGTTCTTTCTATCAGTTCCATTACAAAAGCTTTAAATTGCAAAGTCATATTTTTTCCCACCTATTGTGTCTTCCAGGAACTGATAACGAGGGAGATAATTGGGTATGGTAGAATACATGACGGACTTTATTATCTGACTGAAAAAGGACAAGAAGGCAATTTGGAGAATGGCTTGGTAGTATCTTCTTCCGAAAATGCTATGCATGAACTCCAATTACAACATCGCAGGCTTGGACATCTTTCTTTCTCTGTGTTCGCAAAACTTTTTCCTAATTTATATAATATCTGTGATAAGCATAAATTGGTTTGTGATGCACGCGAATTTGCTAAACACACATGAACTATCTATCCAGTTTCTGATACTCGAAGTACTAAGATCTTTGATGTTATCCACTCTGATGTGTGGGGATCATGTAGTACTGTTTCTCTTTCTGGATATCGATACTTTGTCACATTTATTGACTGTCATAGTAGAGTAACCTGGATCTATCTACTAAAGACAAAGGATGAGGTTCTCAAGTATTTTAAGGAATTCCATAAGTTTGTAAATACTCAGTTTAATGCCACAATCAAAACTTTGAAAATAGATAATGGCACTGAATATATTAATAAGGAATTCCGTGAGTATTTGACTGTTCAAGGAATTGTTCATCAAACTACATGTGTCGATACTCCTGCTCAGAATGGAGTGGCTGAATGTAAAAACCGACACTTATTGAAAATTGCTCGATCTTTGTCTTTCACTATGAAGGCCCCTAAGTATCTTTGGGGAGAGGCGGTTCTTACTGCAACCTATCTTATTAACCGCATGCCTCTTCGAGCTTTAAACTACCGCACGCCACTTGAATGTCTATAAAGGGTGCCTTCTTATGTTGTACCTCCTCAGATATTTGGATGTGTATGCTTCGTCCGAGATCATCGATCTACAATTGATAAACTTGATCCTCGGGCTCTCAAGTGTGTATTCATTGGGTACTCTGCCACTCAAAAAGGATATAGATGCTATTATCCACCTGAGCGACGTATATTGGTTAGTATGGATGTTACATTCAAGGAATCTAAAGCATTCTTTAACAGTGACCCAGTAGATATGCCCATTGATCAACTGACTGGTGTATCCGATTTTCTCTCTCCTAGTGCTTCATTTGATTTTGTCAGTCATGAGGGGGAGTCTGAGGAGCAAAGGAAACAAGAGCAATCTGAGAGTAATTTGGATCGACAGGGAGAGCAGCTGTCTTCACCAAATATTACTGAGCCCGGTATGCATTCTCCCACTACCCAATAGTCTCCTTCAGAATCGGCTCTGGTATTCTCCTCTTCCAATGATAATGATGGTAACATTCCTTTAACCGATTTACATCTTCCTATTGCTTATAAAAAACATTCTCGTATGCACATTATTCCCTCTCGTTATCGTCATGATATTACTAATTTTGTTTTCTATGAGTCCCTTTCATCTTCATATAGGACATTTATTGCATCCCTAGAGTCTATCTCTGTTCCTTCGCACTGGAAGGATGCTATGGTGGACCCAAAATGGAAGAAGGCAATGCTTGAGGAAATGAAGGCCTTAGCCAAGAACAATACATGCGAGCTTGTTCCTTTACCTGCTGGAAAACAGGCGGTCGACTGCAAATGGATTTTTACAGTAAAACAAACTCCGAAGGGGACTGTTAATCGCTATAAAGCACGATTGGTAGCAAAAGATTATACTCAGACATATAGAATAGACTATGATGAAACCTTTGCTCCAGTTGCAAAGATCAATTCTGTGAGGATCCTTATTTCTTGTGCTGCTAATCTTGGCTGAAGTCTTTCTCAATTAGATGTTAAGAATGCATTTTTACATAGGGATCTTCAGAAAGAAGTATACATGAAAATTTCTTCAGGTTCTCTAGTGCTGCAACTACTGGAAGGTGTGTCAACTACGTCGCTCTCTTTATGGTTTGAAACAGTCACCTAGAGCCTGGTTTGATCGGTTCCGATGTGCAGTTCTGGAGATGGGTTATCAGCAAAGTAATGTTGATCAGACTATGTTCTTTCAACATAATAAAGGGAAGGTTGCCGTACTAATAGTATATGTTGATGATATAATCCTAACAGGTGATGATCTTCCAGAGATTGATCGTTTAAAGACTCATTTAGCTCAAACTTTTAAAGTCAAGGATCTTGGTCCTTTGAGATACTTTCTTGGGATTGAAGTTGCTAGACCATCACATGGCATTTTTCTTTCTCAGCGAAAGTATATACTTGACTTACTAACGAAAACAGACATGTTGGATTGTAGACCGACGGCTACTCCTATTGAGCAAAACCATCGTCTCATGGCAGAAGGTGGTAATCCAGTTGATAAGGAGAGATATCAGCGCCTAGTGGGATGGCTAATTTATCTTTTTCATACTCGTCTCGACATCTTTTTTGCTGTTAGTATTGTGAGTCGGTATATGCATGATCCTCGTGAGCGACATCAAGAAGCTGCCTATTGAATTGTATGTTATCTTAAAGGATGTCCTCGACGTGGTTTTCTGTTTTCTCATCATGGACGCCTTAAGATCGAAGGATATACTGATGCTGACTAGGCTGGTGCTCTGGATGATAGAAAATCTACATCAAGCTATTGTACTTTCTTGGATGGCAATTTTATAACATGGTGCAGTAAGAAGCAGAATGTGGTTGCTCGTTCCGTGCAGAAGCTGAATATAGAGCTTTAGCCCAAGGGATCTGTGAAGTTATGTGGTTAAAACAATTACTGATTGAGTTGCATCTTTTTCAGTCTTCTCCTATGCTTCTCTTCTGTGACAATAAGGTAACCATTAATATTGCTAATAATCTTGTTCGGCACGATCGGACAAAGCATATTGAAGTTGATCGATATTTTATTAAAGAAAAACTAGATCAGCAAGTTATCTGTCTTTCTTTTGTCAAGTCTTCTGAACAACTAGCTGATATTTACACGAAAGGGCTTAGCACTTCAAGTTTTATATTTATTTATAACAAGATGGGACTCCATAATATCTTCGCCCCATCTTGAGGGGGAGTGTTGGAAAATAGGCTGAATTTCCTTGATTAACCTCTCTAATCAAGGAACGTATAGGTGGGTATGAGCTGTTAATTTTCCTTGTAAAAGAAGAAAAACCCTATATAATGGGGTTTGTTCTGTACAGAAAAAACAGAGAGAAAAATAAAATCTTCCTTTCAACACAAGAAGAAATTTAGCAGCAGAACTACAAAGATGAAATCTACCAAATTCTGAAAAGAATTTTTTTCCCTTAAAAGAGTCAACTCCAAAGAAAGTAAAACCCGTCATGCTGCCATTCACCAAATATACTATTGCTCCATCAAATCTTAAATCTGATGAACAATTTCTAATGAGTTGCAAATGCCATACAGAAAACGATATGTGATCAGAATGCAGCTCGATAAGTAGTGAAAGGCTAGGAAAATAACTTCAGAAAAGTATATTCAAATCAAGTAAAGCGTAATTCCTGAAATGCTACTTATTCATATTAGTTCAGATGAATTACTGAGAAAACAGTTTACCAAGAAGAGAGAAGAACCACGATAGCTCAGGACAATGTTGGCAGCTCCTTCTCCTTTATAAGTCCAGTCCTTTGCGTCTTCAGCTCTTAATACCATTGCCATATCCTATAATTAAATAGAAATGTATCTAGACTTATTACGAAATTTGGTGAGATCAATACTATATTTATTTGAATTTAAAAAGAAAAATCTATGTAGCTAGAATTAGGCTTGCACTTTAGGGATGGCAACGGGTAGGTTACCGGCAAATTTTGCCCTATCCATATTCGAATCCGTTTAAAATCTTATTACACGAACCCAAACAAAAATCCCAAACCCGTCCATTTAAAATTGGGATACCCGCCGGGTACCCGAACCTGCCTAATTAACCCTCGTTTATCATACAACAGAACTCCAAAAATTGAAAATTTTTTGTAGCCAAAGAAGAATTCTTCCGATCAAAAATCCCCAAGCCCTACTTCTACCAAGATTAAGCTCTCAAACCCTCAAGGGACCAACTCACACCGCCACAACTCGCATAAAATCCCATATGGTTGAGAAAAAACCCCAGCCCGAACCTAAAAATCCCCTCCGATCTCCCTCAGGTGCTCTCCTTCCCCACAGATTTCCGAAAAAGAGAATGAAATGAAAAGAAAAAGAAATAAAAAGAAAAAGAAATGATCAATCTATGTGGGAAAAGGTCTTACCTTTTATTAATTTTTTCCCTCTTTCCTTTGTTTGCGTTGATTTTTCCCATGTTTTTTCCGCCCTCAGGAGCCTCAATCGGGTGTGAGGCTTGGAGCGGCGGCCGAACAGGGAAGCTTGGACGGTGGGCACAGTTTGTTTTGGTATTTATATTGACGCAAATGATGTCAATCAAACTCGGTCTTGTTGGCTAGGAGGTTGATTGGGCTATCCAAGGATTTAGAGATCAAATCAGGATGACAAACGCCGCTTGAAGCTAAATCCCAATCAACTATATCCATCGCAATCTTTTTTTATATTTAAAATAATAAATAACATTTTTCCCTGACAAATTTATCAAATTAATATTTATTTTAAAATAATTTTTAAAAATAATAAAATAATATTCCTTTCAAAATATTTATCCTTATAAATTTATTAAATTAATATTTATTTTAAAATAATTTATGAAAATAATATTTCTTCCAAAATATCCATGGGGTTGCCTAACTTAAAGTCGCCTTTCTAAATTAATATTTATTTTAAAATAATTTATAAAAATAATACCACTTTCAAAATATTTATAGGGGGTTGTCTAACTTAAAGTTGCATTTCTAAATTGTGACTTATTGTACTGACTCAGCCAAAATAGATACTGCCCAAGATGAATAGTCTGCCAACTATACAGTCGTCCTATCATGAGACATGTCTATAAGTCACTCCATGATAGGACAATTCTACAAGTCGCCCTTTTAAAGAGTGATTTTATATGTCACTCTTTAAAAGAACGATTTTTTACTTAAAAATGTAATATTCACTGTCATTACCACTCTATATTACTATCTTCTTATCCGTATATTCCTTAACTCGATTATTTTTGACACATTCTTTGATGCCTGCCATGTTAGGATTCTAACAAAAATAATAAAACTATTTAAAGAAAAAATGATTGATTATAAACTTATTTTTTTTATGAGCACTTTCTTGAGATATAAATTCAAGCTTCTTATATCATGTTTATAGCTAACAGTATAGGATATCTTAGAAATAATGGATAATCTTAATGTTCAATCATATAACCCGTATCAAGATTGACAATAATTTTTTTTTTGCAACCAACAAAAATTATAGCATATGCATTGAACTTAAAAATTTTATAACATTAATTTTAAATTAATATTTTTATAATATTTAATTATTATAAAGTTTGTTAGCAAAAAAAAGTACAACCAATATAACTATCGAGAGGTGTATATGCTAAGATACTCAGGCCTCCTCCACGTCCGTCTCTCGTAGACACGTGTCACCTCTAGCTAGCAGTATGATGGCTCAGGTACAATTTCAACTGATGGAGAGGAAGGTGTTATCATGCTCAATCTGTCAGCATGTGCCTGACATCTACCTCGGAAAATCCTCAATCTACCCCTACCTCTAGCCCTTCCATGTGCATGATCGACATGCTGCTCATCAGGTCGGTGCGACGTATCTCCCGACTCACTAATCTTTTGTAATATAGATGCATCATTTATGGAGAGGTTGAAGTCCGAAAAGCTAGGATATGAGGTGTGCTAGGCATCTGATGATGTACTCTAATCATCCATCGATGGCACAGTCTGAAGTCGTCTATTCTTAAAGACGACTCTAATGATGTCGAGAAGGTCGTCCATGACATTGACAAGTGCTCGATCCTTGCATCCAACGATAACCGAATGGAAGCCGCTCCATGTCTGATAGTTTAGTGACGTGATCCGCTCAAACTATTAGTATCAAAGAAAAAACGTGTTACTCAAGAAGGACAAACAATAATAACATAACAAAATAAGATAAAAAGCAAAATATGCTTACCACGACATCCATCACGCTGCTCGATGGACGAAATCTCATCTCAGGCTGATCCCTCATCAATGACGAAATGAATCATCTAGTGATGCTCCTATACCACTGTAGATATGGATCATGATTATCTATAGTGGAGAGCATAGGTGGACCATCGACAATCAAATCTTCTCACAACTCTCATGCATCAATATGCTGTCGATGCTGTCAAATCCAATCATAACGATGCTGCCCTCGTTAATCTATACCATGGAGGCTCTCTCGAGTATCACATGATGGGGGGATGTCTTGATATATGTCAAACTGTCGCATCATGTGCACGGTGGGAGACCTAATCGTCGGAGAAGAAGGGGGTGCCACGCGCTAGAGAGGGAGGGGGAGGGAGACCTAAGCACCGGAAAGGGAAGGGGAGAGGGAGACCTAAGCGCCAAACAGAGGGGGAGTGGGGACGATCTTAGAATTTTTTTTTTTAAGTTGGGGCCCGACTTAAGTCACTTTTTGATAGAACGACTCATAGAGGTGCCCTACGAAAAAGTGACTTATATAGTCGCTCTATTAAAGGACGATTCTTTTCGTGACTCAATCCTGCTGACTCAACTCGCTCTTTGAAATGATGACTTTATTACAGCATCATTTTCATAAATACTTTTAAATCAACATTATTTTGATAATTATTTTTTAAATAAATATTAATTTGGTAAAATATCTTTTTTCTCTTTATATTTAAAATAATAAATAGCATTTTTTTCTTCACCACATATCTAAAATAGGATAGTTTTCTAACAAATTTTTTTTTATATTTAAAATTATTTAAAATAATAAATAGCATTTTTTTTCTTTGCCATGTATTTAAAATAGGGTAGTTTTCTACCCGAAAAAGCATGATTTGAATGTGTGTGATTTGATTTTGATTATACCTCAATTGTGATAAGAAGCCAAAAGGCCTTCTAGGTCCTGATTCCAATATGCATACTTATAGTAAGAAATTGGCTTTTAAATAACATAATCTTCTTATTTGGAAAGTAAATAGAGGTTACAAAAGTTGTGGGTCCATTCATCTAAACTAAGAACTTCTAACCCTTTTTAAGCAGGAGTCTGGGATCCCAACTAGGCAGCTTGCTATTGGAAGAAAATGGGCCCAAGTTAAATGCTAAAAAATGATTCTTATTAATTTTAGCTTAACTACTATTTCATTAATGCTAAGAAAATAGATCTTTGAGGTAATATCTCCACACTTTGCACATGTATGTTATTAAGAAAGTTGTATACTTACTAAAAATAAAAGGTATATTTATCCTTTTCCTCATATAATTACTATTGCACATTAATTCTCGTCCCCAAGAAGCCACAATATCACGCGACATAGCAGGGGAATATAAAATGGCCCCTTATTTGTTATAAAAAAATATAGAATTTTAGGAAAGAAATTAGGCTCATCTTGAATACCATGAAATAATTCTGATTAATATCAACTTAAAAACTTTTTTATTAATATTAAAGCCATAAATACCAAAAATATTTATGTTAAAACCAAACCAAAGTAGAGGAATATAAAACATCGGAGTTGGAGGAAAAGTAGGGCAAGATGAGGGAGAAGATTCTTGGGGAGCTGCTCATACTGTTGGAAAGAGGCATTTATGGTTGTAAAATGTAGTTATCATTGCATGAAAACATATCTTCTAAACAAAATAATATTTTCTTTAAAAAGAAATGAAAATATTTTATTTTAAAACATTGATTTATTTTTTGAAAAAGGATGGAAATAATTTACATATTGGGATATGACCAATAAGAAATAAATAGAATATCAAAGCATATCCTTGATGATTGGGCTAGATGCTGGAAGTTGCATGTCTCTACTGAAGTAAGATTTTAGATTTAAATTTGAAAAAAATATATGCTAATTATTTGATCGATCTATTATTTTTAGAGGAAAATCATTGTGAAAGTTTATATAGAAGGTCTTTTTGTAATTTAGAAGAAAATGAAGGATATTTCTATAACATGATGTTAATGTATTAAAAATTAATAAAAATGATATATTGATAATATATTAATAAAATAAAATATAAATTAATAAAATAATATACTAATACATTAATAAAATGATACTTTATTAAGATTAATAAAAATATTTATTGATAAAATAAATATTTTATATGCTAAAAATATATATTAGTTTCTAAATAATTATGTAGTGAATAAAAATAATATTTTAAAGATGATATTTTTTAAGGTATATCTTGCACATCACATGGGTAATATTCTAGTTTTAAGTTTAAATCCTAAACCCGTCCCAAACACTATTAGGGTATACTAAACAGTCCTATTAAGATTTGGGATGGGCCAGATATCTAATAAAATCTATTTGATTGCTATCCCGAATTCCTTCATCTCATTATCCATCGAAATATAACTAGTAAACATACTCATTTTTGTCCTTCAATGTACTTAAAATATAGATAGTTTTTTTTCTATTTGCTTGTATTACTTATTTATGTGGACCATAAACTAAGATCTCTTGATATGGAGAATACCAACTTGATCCAATAGAGAAAAAAGAATTCTCTCAACCCATTCAATTTGAATCTTTCAAAAAAAAAATAAATTAAATTAAAAAATTATGAAAGTGGGATTTACAATTCATTTTCTTTCATTAACGATCCACACACTCTAAATTGAGGTATATATCCTCTATTTATAATATTAATAAGATCCTTACTTATACAATTCGATCAAATTTTTTTTGCTGGTTTGAATAAGACTAGATTTCAAAAAATAAATATTACTAATAAATATAATGATGAAAAAAACTAAAATCTTATAGATCGTGGACTTTGACTTCTAAATTAACATTTTCTTCTATCGTTATGTCTAATTCTTGATAAATTGGAAGATATGCTCGATCAAATTCATTCCTAAAAAGAAAACTTTTAGCTTGACCCATCTGTCTTAGGGCTCAAATGATGAAATCTTTTCTCATTTCAATCCTCTAAATGGTTAGTCCAAAGTTATAGATCTCAAAAAATTATTTATTTTTTTTTAAAAAAATATATCATCCTAATTAAGTATCATATAATCAAGCTATAATCTTTGAATATTTATAATTTAGCTTTTTAATATTGCAAATCTTACGTGCTATTCATGGTAGCTAAAATGATCCATGTATCAACTATGGTGATTCTCTTGGATCATCAACTCGGTAAAAAATCTAGAAAATCCTCTGTAACTATAAAGTATTAAAATAATGCTTGAAATCTTCACAAAAAATTATGCAAATAATTTATAACAACGTGACTCTTATATCAACTTAATAGATTCTTTCCTCTTGTATTAGACAGATTTTTTCCATTATTTCGCATTTTAGGTTGTGAAAAATATTATGTTCTGTGTATTTGACGACGTAGAGAATGGTGGATTCTTATTATAAATAAAATGGTCCGACATTCATGCTCAATTCTCAGGTGAAGATTGCCCGTTATCTTTCACATTAATCTAAAAGATGCAATCACCCGTTGTCTCCTCGGTTGTTCATTCTCCGCCCATCAAATCCCTTTTGCCCATCCGGTTTCATCGGCTCCCTGCATTTAAAAATCCGATTTCGATGCAGGGACTACGCTCAAAAAGCCATCTTGATATAAGATTGATGCTTTCTAAGTCCAAGGGCATGATGGAATTGGCTGGGGCTGATGCTTTCAACGGGAGGAGTAGTGTTGAGGGGGGTGGAGTGGGTGAAATCCTGGGGAACCTACCGACGTTCGAAACGACCATCAATCGAATGGTTCGTTCAGTTTGGAATTCACTGTTGTTTATAGTAAATATACAATTTGTTTTATTGACCCCAAACCTCCCATATTCCTCAAAAAAAAAAAAAAAAAAAAAAAAAAAAAGAAAAAAAAAGGTAAAAAAAAAAAGTAGATATACAATTTGTTCTCAGCATTAAATTATTTAATTATGTTTTATTACGAAATTAATTTTTTAACTACTTTCAAGTTATGCCTAATGCATTGCCTATAACCTTTTATATTCTTAGTTTTTAAGCCCCATGAGCCATGCAGTGAGTGCATTGGATTCTAATCTATGAATTGGTTTCAACATGTTGTTCTCTTTCTCGTCAATGGTAGAGGATCTCTATTTGGGATTTTTTAAAAAAAAATATTTTATAAAATACGGTCGATTGAAACCTTTTTCTCGGATTAGTGTCCACCTTGTTTGCTGATGTGGCATGGCCTGCTGCCATGGATTAAAATTGCAGGACGAAACCGCGATTTCATGAAATCGCGGAACGAATCCGCCTTTTTTTTTTTTTTTTTTTTTAATTATATTATTTTAAAAAAAAAAATTGCGGACGGAGGGAGGAGCTGGCACGATCGGAGCGGCGTGCGGGGGGCGGGGCGGCAAGCGGAGCGGGCAAGGGGGGAGGGGTGTGTTGGGGTTCTTTTTTTAATTTTTGCGCGGAGGACCGTCGGCGCCGCGGGGGTGGGGGGGCGCGACCTGCGGGTGCAGCGGGAGGGGGCGCGCGGAAGGGATGCTGGGGGGGTTGTTGGGGTGGGGGGGGTGTTGGGGGGAGATGTTTTTTTTTTTGGAAAATTCTTTCTACGCCGCGGGCGGTGTGGCTCCGCGGACACCGCCCGCGGTGATTAGATCTCTCGCGGGACCGGAGTGAAAAAAAAAAAATTTTTCGAGCTACGCACTTCGACCCGTGCGAGAGGGCGGTGTCCGCGGAGCTGCACCGTCCGCGGTGTAGAAAGTTTTTTTTTTTTTTTTTGGTTGTTGCGCGGAGGATGGAGGTGGAGGACGCTGACCCGGGGAGGACGAAGGCCCGAGGACCTGCGGGCCCATGGCCCTCCGCCCTTCGTCCGCAAAAAATTAGAAAGAAAAAAAAAATGCGGATTCATCCCGCAATTTCATGGAATCACGGTTCCATCCTGCGATTTCCATGTCAGCAGGCCGTGCCATAAGAGGGAACGTGAAATCGCGGGTTGAACCAGCGATTTCAACGTGGACGCAAAAATAAATTTCAATCGTTCATATTTAAAAAAATATTATTAAAAAAATCCTTCTATTTGCATCTGGTCATTTTACGAGTTTTTTTTCTTCTTCTGGGAATCAGAGCAAGTGGTTGGTGGTTGCTCTTTTCGGCCTCATCGTACTGTGGAAGCATGATGCACCAGCCATGTGGGCTGCGATGGGATCGGTTATAAATGCGTGGCTTTCGGTTACTTTGAAACGGATACTAAATCATCCAAGACCTGATTCTGCTTTGAGATCCGATCCTGGAATGCCATCGTCGCATGCGCAGTCCATCTTCTATTCTGCGTTCGTTGCAGTTCTTTCATGTAAGTCGGTGCCTGGTAGGATCCACATCATGCATGCCTCAAAATTATCGGTTACCACCACCTCTTTACCTGCTGCACACCTATTTGGTTGGTTGAAAGATTATATATTTATAATTTTTTATTGTTAGACATACATATTTTTTTTATATTTTTTTGAAATTTATTTTTTTATAAAAAAATTTTATAAAAAAATTAATTAATTTTTTTATTAATAGACTTATTCATATTATCATATTTTTTTAAGATAGATAAGTTACTTTTTTATATATAGCATTTATTCACGATAGATAAGTTACTTTTTATGTGTAGCATTTATTCATGAAATAAATAAAAAATATTACCTAAGAAGTGGCTAAATCAAGTAAAATAAATATTTAATTTTATTTTTAAAATATCTTATTATCATTTTTAGTGTTTTTATCATTTAATGTCTGATAATCCAGTCATCTATTTTCTTCAAACATAACAGTATGAAAGATATTATAGGAAATATATATCTAAAAAGTATCAATACAAAAGAATATGAATAATAGATTTCGAAGCTATTTTTTTATACGTAGAAAAATATGGATAAATTATTTTTCTATCTAAATCTTTCTTGAAAATATTTACATAGAAAAATATATTTATTTTTAGATAAATTTTTTATCCATAAAAGAAATGGCTCTTAATGGATGAAAGATTTATCATGTCTAACAATCCATTCTTATTCATACATGTTTTGTTGGAGGAGCACTGTTATTGGCATGTTGATTCTTTCGCTAAATCTAGGATATAATTGCATTATCTTGCCGCTGTGCACTTGTTTGATCGCCATACAAACATCAAAATAGAGCATGATGTTTCTTCTATGATTTTGTGTGAAACAGTGGTCAACTGGCTGGGGATAAATTTACTCACCGTAACTGCAGGGATTGTCACCTTGACGAGCGCCGGTTATCTTGTAAGAACCATTGCTTAAATCACCATGCTGCATCCATCAGCTGTTATTTAATTCTGTGACTCGTAGATCAGTTCAGAATTTACTCTATTCGTTTCTGAGTCTCTTTTCCAGTTCTGTTGGTAAAGAAGATATAGTTGGCTTCGTAAATGCATGCATTTCCAAAATGTCTAGTTATCTGCACCAAACTTCAATGTTTTAACTGAACTTTGTGGAATAAATATAATTTGTTTGTCAGTACCTGTTTGTTGCCTGATTTTTTTTCTTGACTTTCTTAGTTTAAAAAACATCAGACTACTTTGTTTAATTGGCCTATTTACTGAATCCTAGAGAACGAAATAACCAAAAGGACCAAAGTATTGAGCACCAATTTATAAGACAAAAGGGTAATATACAAATTTACACCAACAATCACAATCAGCCATATTAAGAAATTATGGAAAAGGTGATGACAGAAAGATTAAGAAAAATGAGAATTTAGAACCAAAATAAATCTATGCCTTTTGTTTTATGGTCTTGCACTGCTGACTAGAGGATTTATAAGGAGAAGAGAAAAACCTGGACATGGTATTTTCAACTCTAAGAAAGGATATGAAAGAACAATAGTGTAATTTGGTTAGCATAGATGAGGACCATATGCTTAAAAAGTATTCAGTATAACACAGACATTTACAGAGAACCAACAAGTGTTGAAATTAGTTCTAGTAAGATAAGTGGAATCTCTTGGTGCACCCTGCAGCAAGAATTAGTTTTAGTCTAAGCCTACATCTCCTAACACTTACAAATGGGCTTACCATTGATATCTAGGAGGTGACATAGTGCATCTAACTTGCAAATAATGATATTAATGTGATGATGAATAAAACTGAAAGCTTAGTAATATCAGGGAATGCTTTGATGAACAAGGTCACCATCATCCTCCAAGCCCTCTTCTGTCAACATGGCGTCTGCTATGAAGCACAACTGTCGTTTGAGAATTTTGAGCCAATTTCTCTAACTGTCAACAATGTGACAGCCCTCATGATTTAATGACCTGTCATCCCAGCATGTTTAAATCTTCTGCATGTTTTGTAGGATAGGTGTGTTAAATCAATAAGAAAACTTATTTCAATGATTTCGTAGAGATGCAATGCATGTTAAGGGCTAAGAAAGTTGAAAACAAGGCTGAAGCCAATGACACAAAATTGATGGCTGAAAAATATTTTTCATCATCATTTTGATAGCTTACAATATATTATATAGAAAAATAAGAGACATGTAATTTGTGATTCTGGTCTGCCTCTAAATCTTACAAAAGATTTCATCAGGGCATGTAATTTATATGGTGCAGAATGTTAGGTGATATGGAAGGTACAAATTTACCAAATAGCCCTGTGCAGAAATTTTCTGACCCTATTTCGAACATGTTCCTCAAATATTTGTATAAATATTTTCGTCCAAATTGTCTAGCCAATATCTCATGATGCTTCCCTAACGATGTTATTGTTCTCGTCTACTTTTGCAGTCATGGCTGAGGGTATCCCAACAACTTCACACTGTCAGCCAAGTCCTTGTTGGTGCTGTGGTGGGATCCACCTGCAGTATTACATGGTTCTGGATGTGGCATTCTTTTGTATTGAAAGCATTTATTTCCTCTATATTGGTTCGGATCCTGGTGGTTCTCAGTTCGGTAACATTCTGCGCGGCCTTCTTGCTTTATGTAGCTCTGTTCTGGCTCAGGGACAAGCAATAAACATCATTAACCGGTAAAAAGAGTTGGATACCAAGCAAGCCATTGTTTTGTTCTTAGAAGCATTCTAGTACATGTGAAAAATAGTTTCTCATAATCAGGCGTGGAGCAGCAAGCATTACAATTTCCTGAGAGTGGTAAAAGATCAGACTTGAAACCTTGGTGATTGCTGTCTGGAATGCCTTGGAGTGCAGGTTAGTTCTGCACTAACAGAAGGTATGATCCTCTGCTGTCTCCATCTGTTTGTCATTAATGAGGCATGGGACGGGTCGTTGCAATTGAGAGGAAAGTTACAGCCGAGGCGTCCAATAAGCATCAGCAATGGTCTACTCAACTTAAGTTCAGGCTGGAAACAATGTAGAAAGACTTCTAATCTCACGAGTTGTACCATGGTACCATACAAGATTTGTGGACTGTAAATTATTTCCATTTCCTTTTTTTATTGCCTTACTGAGAGATGTGATGTTAATATATTACACATCACGTTGTAGAGGTGTGCCACGATATAAGCATCTTCTTTCCTTTTCTATTGCCAAATTGCCGTTGCATTGACCTTGGTGTAGAACAAACCAAATTGAAGACACGGCTTGACTGGACTTCTTTGTTGATGAGAGATCATTAGGTAGTGATGATGCCAGAAAAGTCTCGCATTTCTTTTGTAAAAATTGAATTAATTCCTTGTTTATAATTTTTTTTAGTGAGATCCTTCAAAATAAATTTTACCAATAGCTATCTAAAGCATCAATACAGGCTTCCAATATCAACCTTAAGCTAGCTAATAATCATATAAATCATAATTTAAATAGATTGTTATTATTATTATTTTTTTTGTTAGTGCTGTAAAGGTTATAAAGTGGGGTTCTTCTAGAACCCAATTACGTAAGGCCTGGAAGCAGGTACCGTAAACAAGTTACAAGGGTCTTCTAGGATCCTCTTAGAAACATCAAATGAAAGAAGGATGGCTGTTGAGAATGCTGGATTTGTCTTTCAAGAACCTTTTTTTTTTTTTTTTTTTTTTTTTTTTTTTTTTTTTTGAACTAGGATAATAGGACAGGAGAAAGCTTGGCTGAAAATATGGCAAGACGTGAATCTAGGTCATTGGTATCCAACCTCTAATAACTTTGCCAACTACACTAGTTCACAGCCTCTTGTCAGTGATGGTGTTGTATTCACGACAGTCAGACAATAGAGAACTCAATGGGGATGAACAGGTTACATGACTCCAGATATGCCCCAACAAAAGATATTGCCTGTTCACTGTAGCTAGAGGACCAGCCAATTGTATTTTGTCCAGATGTCGCCCAATGCAACTTATACCATAATATCGCACCGGAAGCAGTAATCCTTCACTTTATAACCTTATCCTCATCCACAAGGAAGCATTATCAGCCGTACACCAAGAGGTCGTCGCTGTAAATACAAATATAAAACCCAAGTTTTCACAACTCAGTAGCTCTGTCACAGTCTCATGTTTCATGTTGAAACAGGAGATTCAATCCAAGGAGTTGCAACAGAAGACATAGCAATGCACAAGCCCACTTCCCAATATGTTCTCCCATAGAATTATTATTTACTTGAGCAGCAAAAGAAAGAATAATATGTTGCACTTGACAAGAGCAAGCACTAACTCAAACTGGTCCCCTCAGGTTATACAGAAGGGGGAAAATAAAAAAGCTCAAAGGCCGCCATCTGTAATGGGAGCCACCTCATATATCTTGTACGGCTTTAACTGGCTCTGTAATTATTCTTGTTAGGAGAAATGATATGAATTGCTTGAGAAAGGTGACTATTGAAACTTAGCTGTTTTCAGTGTTCATGGCGGTCTATGGTATCGCCTTCAGGGAGAGAAGGGCTGGGTACTGGAAGATAGGACCATGCAATGGCTGCAGCACTAAGGGTAACAGCAAGACCAATTGAACCCCAAATCCATTTCTGCCTCCTCTTCTGCCCATGCCGCTGTTGCCGTGCCATTTCTGCAATGCAACAGATATTAGACATATACAATGGATCCATATCTCTTCATTTTCTGATGGTTTGAAGAATCAGTCATATTCAGTTCTCCACCTGTGCAGATAAATAATTGCATGATGTTTGCAGATAAAGATCAATCAAATTAGCCAAAGAATTCAGGAAATATGTCACATAAAAATTGACAGATTCGCAAAGCTTATGGAGAAAAAAATTATAAAGAAAAAAATAGTTTCAATGGCATCGAGAAGGATGCCATCTGCTCGCAAACAATTTAATGTAAGCTGTCTGAGTTCAATTAGAGTAATGAAACAATTATTAAATTTATCAAGCAAAACAACCATTCTTTTTAATATTCACAAGACCAGATAAATCAAGGAAAATTGCACAGGCTGCTCACAACAATTTCAGTACAAGTCTGCTAATTTGCTTTAGTTAATTGAGGTTTGCAAGTAATTCAGGTGGATAGTGAAACAAACATACTACCTCATGAGTTGTACTAAAGACGCAGATAAGTTAAAGTGGCCCAAGTTACAGCCACTGGGTCAGAAAAGTGGAGAATGCACAGGCAGCACAATATCAAACTAATTTTTCACTAAGAATGTCGATTAAGTGTTGATAATCCAAAATTATTTCATGAGATGATTATGTCAATTAAAGGTCATTTGAGTTAAAATAAATATGCAGAAAAGTTAAATTTTCTGAGTCCAAGCAGGTCCGCAGATGGTAATCATACATAGAAGGCTCCTGCAATTCTAATGTTCAATATTTCTTTTTTGCATGGTGCATTTTAATCGCAACCACTGAAGCAGCTGTTCTGGGTTTCAACACCAAAATTTATAAGTATCCTATTGAGTATTGAGTTTGGATCGGTAACAAAAACAAAGGAATTTCACTGTTGTCATTTACCCAAAAATGACGGATGTGAGATCCTCTTTGTACAGCTGCCATCAGATGCAAGTACCTGAAATGAATATTACCTTCTAGACACCTGTCAATTTATTTTTAGGTTTCTATTCTTCTACCTTTTTTCCTTTTTTGGGGGAGGGGGGATAGAAAATAATTAACAAATTAAGTTCCTAAACAAAGAAGTTTTTGAAAGAATTTATTCTCTCTCCACTATATTTTTAATATAAACAATTTGGAAATCAACTCCAATTCCTCTCCCAGTACTGCAAAGCAACATATCCATAAGCCTGCATAGATATCTAAAAATCCTTCCGCACCTGAAATCACAGTCTGAAATCTCATACACTTGTCATCCAACCAAGACATTATTCTTTTCCATTGCAGCTTTCTCAAATTCATCATAATTCTTTACAAGGTAAATGCAGGTTTATCCTTCATTTGTCCATTCCAATCAGAGACCATATATAACTTCAATCGGCTTTCCATTGCATATTAGTCTACCACTTCAACTTTTGAATGAACCATCTTCTACATTTAGCATTCCAATGCACAAAACGTTACAAACCCTATATCATAATATTTTCCCCTTGTATCTCATCCTTTCGCCCTTTTCCTGTATGATTTTTTATTTCTAAAATGAAGACAAATTACAAAATGTAATGTCACCTTAAAAGCAATTATTGTACAAAGAGAGGATTGGTCAGAACAGATCACAAGCAGCATTGAAGACTCTTAGAGACATCATTCAGAAGCCATACAAGTAAACTACAGTAACCTGTGCCCAAAGTGGAAGATGTGTTGCGAAGCCTGCCAACAGCAATTCTTTATCAACAATATTAATTGGGTCCGTGCCAATTTTACTTTTTTTTTTTTAAAAAAAAAGGATTGCTGGGTCTCATCTTTTTGTTTAAATTAGAATTTTTCAAGATGCCTAAAGTACATAATAATGGATGTGACAATTGAATGCATGCAATAAAAAGATCCAATGTCTTCAAGGCCAAGGCTTTTTATTATTTCTCAACAAGAAAAACAGACTTATTTGATCTTTTTGTCCGAGTTCAGGAGGCCTATGTAGCCCAGGCGCATTCTGTTGCTGTCCGGCAGCAGCTAAATTGCAACTGTCCAAGAAGGGGAAAAAGGAATCAAGAGGAACATTCTGCATGTAGAACGCAAAAGATAATTTTCAAGTTCACAAATGTTACAGTATAAATCTACCAGACGTAGTGTAAACTTATCCAAAAGGCAACCACGAGAAAATCATGTAATCTTTGAACAACAGACTATAAGACTATTAGTTGATTATTGTAGATTCCAGCGTCTATTGATAAGCTTATAACTGATGCAGAAGAAACAGCAGTTCATTGCTTGGAGTTAAATATCACTAGAAGAGGAGACAAGAAAACAGAACAAGTTTAGCATGCTTACCAACAGCTTCTTGGTTTCTTTGAGACATCTCCCTGTTTGCAGCTTCATAATAATGGAGCCGATCCCATAACCTTGCTATCTCAAAGTTCTTTGCCTCAATCTGAGGTTCCAACTCCAGCTCAACTTCAACACGGGAACAACCCCTTCCCACGGAAGCAGCCACAAAATGTGCAATAACAATTTGTCGGCACAACTCCTCTGCAGGATCTTTACATGATTTTTCATCCTTCTCATTTGTGATGTCTAGGGGGGAAGGAAGACTAAATCCCACAAGTGAGAGGTGTTGGCTCAGCATCTGCCATTGGTTTTGCAAGTTCTCCAGTGCTTCTTCTGCCTGCTTCCTCCTCTCAATTTCCAGCAATAAATTAAGTCTCATCTCATGCAGTTCATTTTCCACATTTTGATATGAAGATTGTGAGGCACCCTCACTAGAAATCTCTACAGTATGGAAAGAATACAAGTGAGCCTAATTTGCCACCTTTGAGAAGAGTGTATATCATGATTACATCCAGATCAAAGCAAGATCAAAGATGCAGCGTGGCACTATAACTATATAAAGTGCTCTAGCTTGTAAAATGGAAAAAAAATCCACCATTGCTTTAGAAAACTTGTCTAAATGCTCAAATGGTTAACTAAAGGTGTGCCGCCGAGCAAACAGCGTACAGTGCATTAAGTCTGTCACATCTTCTCAAGAAAGGGTTTTTTGTCAGTAAAGAAGAGGTAAATGCTAGGATTGCCTATCTAACATCCTATTCATAGATGTTATGAAGATGTTAGGATAGCCTCTTCAATATGCATTAATAGGTTATAGGTTAATAAAAAGGTTCATATTTTGGATCCAGATAAGTGAACAAATACCACTGGAAGAGTGATCTCATGGATCCAAATTCAGCCATATCCAAGCAAGACATAAAATTACTTCAATGTTACAGAAAAAACAACTCCTTCTAGTCTCTCCATTTCAAAATGACAAAGTCGTTTCATTTTTTTCCCCTTTTCCTGCTTTACTTTTCTTTATTTTTGTTAACACATAAATCTTCCTCTTAGCGCCATGGATAAAGAGACAGACAACCATCTTACATTTTCCCTCCCTGGTGAACTATCTTTGTTTGCATGATCTCCATTGCATGTCAAAACATGATTGACATGTAAAAGCCAGAGCAACTGGAGCTATCTTTCAGGTTCTCAAAATGGTTAATACAGGTATCACTCAGAATTTTTTGTTCAGCACTATAAAAGGGCTTTTAAATTAAACCAATGTTGCATGAAGTATCATACTAAAATGCAAAGCACTTTTCATATTCGATTAGGGAAACATATAACTCATTAAAAGAGTATGAAAACACAGAAAATGAAAAGCGGATATACCAAAATTAAGCACCTCAAACAAGACAAAAGTTGGAAACGAAGGGTACCTTCAAAGGCATCAAAATACTCCCCTAGAGGTGTACTTGGCTTCCACCGCTCACCAAGCTCCATATTACTAGTTGTGCTCAACGAGTTTTGCAGATCGAAGAAATCTTCATTCTTCCCATCTTTTTCTGGATCCAGGGCAACAGGCTTTGCCACTTCTGTAGCTGCAACAGGCCCATCACCCAACCAAGCATCTTGAAACTTCTTGTGATGTTCAATAGAAACGGATGCACCTTGACTTCCATTTGCATCCACAGCCTTGTGTTCCCCTTCAAGCTTCTTATCGTGAAAACCATTCGCAGTCTCTTCAACACCCTCTCCATTCACCATGTCAACCTTCTTCTCCACTTCAGCCGGCGGCGGCGGCTGGGACCCAGGGACATCATTCTGGGAGAAGCTCTTGAGAAGGCGGGGGCCGCGCCTCTTGTGGTTGATGATGTAAGGTGATGGTGGGAAAGAAGACGGCAAGTCAGGAAGCGGAGTGGTCTCCGGGGTGGCATAGAGTGCGGGCGAAACAATAGAACAAGGGATGCTCTTCTTTCCAGACGGGTTAGGAGGCGCTTTCTCCACCTTCACCGGCGCCAGGGGAGGCCTCAGGGCAGGGTTCCGAGACGGACTGGGCTCCAAAAGCCTATCCAAGACAATTGCCGTGAATGTCGGCATGGCTACCAAGAATTACAGCGACGAAGCCTCTTAAAACAGATTAAAGATCGAACCTTTCCAAACATCCAAGACCTCCTTCACAAAGATTCGATCAGGAACAACCAGTTTACGAGAACCTTGTGGAGCATAACCGAATCCTCTATCTGATAATACCAAATCCTAAGCGACAAGAAGCTATGTTTAATCAATTTTTTAGCGTTTCTTCTATTCTATAGAATAAAAAGTCGAGACCAGGAGGCTTCTCCCTAATTCAGAAAGTACTTCGATCGAGACTATCCAATTATTAGCTCGGAATCCTAACGATCCAGGTAGACCAGGTCCGATGTGAGGGGAATTGGATCGCAAGACGCCCCGGAATCGAAACCCCGGCTGGTTCTCAACCCTTGAGTTGGAAATTTCGGTGCCAAAAAAGAGTTAAAGAAAGAAGAAATCTTCGGAGATTTACCTCGACGACATCTCGAAACCCTTGCTGGTTCTTCTTCCCAAATCAGTTTGTTGTCCGTAAAAGGATAAATAACAGAGACGCTTAAAAAAAACACACACACACTCCAAGGACCCAAACGATTCACCGCATGGGCAATGCGAAACTCAACCGCTGAACAGGCACCCAGGCATCAGCCCAGCCTCTTGAGCACCTGGTGGGGCCCCATGGTAAGGTGATTTGGTGAAGTGGTGGGTGGTTCCGGAAGTCGGTCTTTGAACATCTCTCACCATATATCGTCCGAGAGTCTTGGACAGAAGGACAACGGCGAACGCTGATCGTGGCCTTGCAGATATTCGATGCGCTGTAAAAGGTGACCTGTCGGAAAATTAATGGTTGAATATTATGTTTGGTGCATTGCAGGACGCGTCAATAGCTTGTGGCCTCTGAGCAGCCGCGTTTTCCTCCCTGATGGGCCACGAGGAATCCGTGGCACCATCTCATCCGTCCGATGGCCTAATCACCAAAACCGAACCATCGGGTCAAGTCAGATAATAAAATTTTAAAATAAAATAAATTAAATGATGATTTAGAACGTGCTTTAAGCCCGCTGCACTCTTTTGGAATATTTCTTTTTCGCTGAACTAGAGCCGAAAATAGACTAACAAGAAGACTCGATGTTGGATTCGAATAATCAATTTTGGAAGCTGCTATAAATTAAAAAACAAATTTGGAGATCTTATCCAGCCAAGCAGCATCGAGATAGGTCATAAATCTTTCTTATCAAGAGCTACATCATGGAAACATTTTCTTATTTCTTTTTTTATTTGTGAGAAAGACATGTGAAAATATTTATAGAAAAGCTTAATAGGTTCTACAAATATAAATAGGGTACCTAGCTAGTTTAACATGCACTGAAATTTTTGATTCTATTCTCTATTATTCTGTAAGAATTTCTTGTTCTTGCTTTTTCTTCCAATCTAACTATTCTATTGTTGGTTTGATCTTCTTTCCCAAGAAGAAAAATCACTGTGTACACTGGATAATCCATAATCATCGCAGACATGATAAAATATTGAATCTAGAGGACTTAATAGAAATTTTCGGGGTTCGATGAGAGCACATGCTTGAAAGTTAAATGGGAGTAACGGTGCAACAAAGAACCATCTAGAAAGAGAAACATACTAGTTACTACAACACACGGGTGAGAAGGGCACTATTTGCATTAATGGGGCTGTATGGTTCATCGGATCATGGCTTACCATGAGGTTCCTAGAGAAAGACTAGGACGTGAAGGCAATTGTTCGCAATCCCAGTTACATTGATTATAGTTGGATGCATCATTTTTCTTGTTGTGGAATTAGTATTGTTCATAATTTCTGAGAAGAATGTTACTTCTACACTCGCAAAGAAATTTTGCATAAAAGCACAAGGGTGGTTTTCTCATAAGACTCTGAAGTCAAAAGGTTTTATTGATAACAAGGAATCTCTTCTTAAATGTGAAAAATTCGTAGTAGTCTTGCCAAAACCTTGTGACGTACAAAAAGCCTTCTTATACACCGCCATTTGTTGTTTTCACATTGGCACTTCAAGCTATTAATTTTCACAAAAAGATTCTACCATCATGTGCCATTGAATTCTTATGCTGCAGTTATTTATCCGAAGAAAAATTTCCATCACTAATCCCTCTATAAGCATGCCAAACTCCCTTGCTTGTTGCTTTCACCCCTAAAGCGGATTTGCTTTTGAAAAGGCATCTTTGGAGTCAATCTCTGCTCCTACATTTTTGGCCATGAAATCTCATGATTTTGTCCTTCAAATAACACGTTATAATGAAAAAAAGATTCTATCTCATATAAGTTAGAATCCTTCTAATAATTTCTATTCATGAAACTCAAAATCATGATGATTGATGGAGCGACATGAACTTTCGTAGAGCGAAGAAAATGACAATCTGGGTCAGTGCTAAGATAAAAATTTGCACTATACGTAGCCTGCATGCCATGTTCTAATTGATCTTTTTTTTTTTTTTTAACGTGCGTCGTAGATATACTTTGTTTCAAAAACTTTGGCGGACAAAGCTGTATGGAAATTCTTCGAGAAGAATAATTCGGATTTCATCATCATGATGCCCACCTTAGTCAACCCCCCAGTATGCCAACGGCATTGGCCCTGACAACAAGCATGATTAATTCATTGTTGCTATTACAATTTAATTGCTGGATATAGTGAGGGTTTAGGATTGATTTAAATGCTGCGGAATAGCTAGTAAAATTGGAAGTCATCTATAATCTCTTTATTATCAAAGAATGCTGTCAGTTAATTAAACCGTGCCATATCTAATTTCACTTGTCATTTCGTAGACTTGACATTGTCCTATTCATCATGGCTCAACAAGCAGAACCACGGCAAGAATGTCCTGTATGAAGCCGATGCTCTACATCTCACGTATAAACCAGCCGGATAGGTGTAATTCAGATCACCCACCGCCCGTCTGTCATAGCTCTAGTGATTGGATAGGATTGGATGGGGTTATATATATTTGTAACATTTTGTCATCCTGTCCAATCATTTTGCTACCATGAGAAAATAGATGGCCATCCAGTAAAGTGGCTTTACATGCATCGTTGTTGTTGGAGACCACCTATCCTTTGGTTGTGGTCTGTACAATATTCTACGATACAAATCATACACTACAAAGAATCTATGGTCTACAAATGATGGTAGGTGATTGAACCGAGCATCTAATGCTTGGAGAGGATTTGAGCTCTTATTGTTTAGGATCCACCAACATTTATCTTTAATGGAAATGAGTATATCCCCCATCAGGCTTCTCATGAAAGCATGTTCATTTTCTACTTGAAAAACATGGTAAAAATAAGAGTCTCAAGTTAGTGGAAGCCTAACTCTAATTTTAAAATGACCTCGTACTTCCCTCCCTTTAGCTTATGAATGTAAAGTTTAGACCGGCATTTTTTACCTGGATTTTGATAGCCTGGATATTATATTTCAACATCAACTAGAAATCATTATGCACCACTTTATCTCTTTATGTCGTATTATTTATAGAAATATTATTAACCTTCTTGCTGCAAATATTCCCACAATCTGCGCACATGCTTCTATTTCAGCATCCTTAATTAATAAATTAAATGATAATTATAGGTGCTCCATGGAACACAAAGATTATTGTACCTCCTCATCCATAAATATGATATTCCAAATCTTACAATGAAATCACTTTGTTCAAATGCATGTGTGCAAAGCATTCGGACGATATATTCTTCTTGGTTCGTCACTCCAAATTGTTTTTTTGCAGCATAGAAATGGAGTGCATTCTTTTTTTGTGATAATAAGCAAAATGGAATGTATCCTATGGACTCATCCTATGCATTCCAGCATAAAAATTTTAACATTTAAATTAGGGCAAGTAAGAAGCGATTAAAGCAACTGTATATATTGTCCAACTCGTCAAGTATGCAATTTCACATAAAAGGAAAACAGACCGCTGACATATATATCTTTAGGAAATCCATGTTAAAGTATATGTGCATATAATATATATTTTGTATTAAGATATTTTTTTCAAAATAATGGTTGTGAGAACTCTAACCCAATCAGACTCATTCACGTTCCTAAAATTAAGGATGACATGGTATGCTCATGACATGCGAAAGATATTGTTTTCATTTTCTAGAGAGAGAGGAGAAATTTTTCTCTTCCATCCGTTTAATGGATATAGATACAGTATAGATGCATGGTGATCTAGAGTTTTAAACAAATCCACCTGAACACAACAACATTTTGGGAAAATAAATGAAGAGATCTATTACCACACATCCATATAATAAATATGACAAATGCCACATATGACATAGTCTGAGTCCGATGCAAGGTTCATTCTTGACGGATCTACATCATAAATCAAAACTAGCCCATATAGACAACATTCGCCCAGACGGTCCAGTCCTTCGAATGGCCTATTTTTGGACGGTCCTGATCGCATCTCCCGAATAGAGGAGTCCCTAATCCAACACCCCAAGACGCACAAATTAGTAGATACGGAGAAAGGACCTACCGTCCGCCTTCCGACGAAATCCATCTCATCCGTTTGTAAGTAGTGTGGAAGACGCGGAACATCGACGCGATAGATGGACGGCAGTGATCTTTGTATTAATTGTCAATTTGTGAAAATATTGGGGCATTTCCATAAATCCGACCTTTATAATGAATCCCAGGGAAGAAATCCAACTGTACTTACAGTCAGGAAGCGATGGCGGCAGTGATCTCCAGTGGCCCTTCCGTCCGTTCCGACGAGGCGATCTCCTCCTTGTCCTCCGCCTTCTCCGGCGGATTTTTTCGGCGATCTTCGTCGCTGTCGTCCTCCATTTCTTTCGCTTCTGGATCTTCTCCGGCCGGCCTCGGCGCCGGTCGTGGCCGCATCTCATGCCGGACGTCCGCCCCTGCCCATTCCGTCTCTTCTTCCTCCAAGGAAGGAAATGGTGAGCGTCTTCTCTCCTATGCTTCTCCTTGCTTTCGCTGTGATTACTGGCTTTTCGCGTCTCTCCTTTGCTGACGTGATCGAGGGTTGCATTAGGGTTTTTCAGGATCAGACGATGCTGCACTGATTTGAAAGTTTCTTTGTTTTATTTTGAGATAGATTTCACCAGAGATCTTTGGAGATTTTTTTTTTTTATACGATCGATTGGTGGTTTTATTTTCTTGGATGCTCTGAGAAGTTGAAGAATTAGTAGGTATAACCGTTACTGATTTTTTTTCCCCTCTTGTAATTGATTGAATTTGTTGTATACCAAGGACTGTCAAATCAGGTCTTTTGTTGATATATGTTTCAAGAACTGCACAAAGTCTAATGGAAATGGAGTCTTCTTGATTTTTGAAATTTTAATTATTTTAATAATGATGATCTGACGGTGAATGCGGCGATTTTCTTCAATTCTCTCCTTGACACTCATTTCTTTCAAGAATGCTTAAAAGCTGCTAGAAGTGAAGTAATCCTCCAAGAGTAGAACTCAATCAATTGGAACTTAAGATACGATCAATTGCACGTGTATAAGAATCCTTAGATGGAAACTGTACGTTGTACTGTTGAGATTTTGTGAGACACTTCAGCCTTAAATTAATTGTAATGGTTGATAGATTGTCCCATCTTTTACAAGTACCCCCATAATAAATGAATGAACGAAAGAATGAATAGAAGGGATTAACTGTTAAGGATTACCAATGTACTGGCGATGCTTTATTTTGTGATTCCCGTCATAGTCTTTCATTATTCCAGTCCAATAAGTACTAACATTAAGTAAAATCATGAGTTCTTTTAGGGTTTTTTTATTATTTTTATAAAGAGTGTGGGAGTTTATGCGTCTTCAGTGGTGATGATCTGGTGGCTTTGGGATTTTTACACTCACATTTTTGCTTAAAAAGTTGTTTCCCTAGAAATCCAGATTGGGACTTTCCACTATTGCCGTTTTGCACAATTCTGAAGAACATATATAGAATATCTACGTGAGGATGTTGTCCCCTTTTCTTTAACAGGAAAAAAGATTTCTCATTATGGGAAAAAGGAACTACTTGGAGTCTTTACTTCAAAAAATTTGGTGAATCTTCTATGCTACTTGGTCTAGCTACATGCTCAAGTAGGATACTAACTTATTAATCTTACATTAGCATCAATTGATGGTAGCTAACACAGAATCTTCAAGAACCCTTTGACTTTAAACTTGATTTGACTTTTATCTTTATCATTTTTAAACAGCTAAACCAGGCAAAAAAGACTTTCTCCACATCAGTGACTTTGACAAGGATACAATCTTGAAGATCTTGAATCGTGCAGCTGAGGTCAAGGCGCTGTTGAAATCAGGAGACAGAACGTTTCTCCCATTCAAAGGAAAGACAATGGCAATGATTTTTGCTAAGCCATCTATGAGGACTCGTGTTTCATTTGAAACAGGATTCTTCTTGCTTGGTGGGCATGCCATTTACCTAGGACCTGATGATATCCAGATGGGTAAGCGAGAGGAGACTCGTGATGTTGCCCGAGTGCTTTCTGGTTATAATGACATTATCATGGCACGTGTATTTGCTCACCAGGTATGATGGTGAGTTGCAATATCATTTTTGTTCCATTTGGAAATACTTTAGGACTAATTTTTAACTCTACGAGACTGATCATATGCAGGTAAAGCAGTGCTTAAACCTTGTGATGTAATTCCATTATATCAACTTTGGTTTAGCATCTCTTTTTCTACATATCTATGTATGTATGCATATACATACATACAGATATATGTATATGTATATATACACATATATATGTATGTCTGTATGTATGTATGTCTCATATTTTGAGGTTGAATGACTCCTTATCAAGGTATGCAAAGTCCTGTAAGACTTGATCATGCGAGAACAGAATTGCAACTCAAAAAATACGATGCTCTCTAAGACCATCCTTGATAGATTAGCCTGATCCGACTGTGGTTTTCTGTTGGACCTGCATCTTAGTTGTGCCAAGCTGCATTGAGCTTAAATTAAAGAAAACAAGGATTTCGATAACTTTCTGTGAATCATATTGATGACCTTTCTCCTAATTCAGCAGAATGGATTTATGCTTGCAAAAACAAATAAAGAAAAAAATTGGATTAGGCAGTAATTTCTTTCCAAATGTCTCGGAAATTATACAGGTAGGTCTTGGTCTAAATTCATATTTTAGAAGATCAAGGGCAGATTAGAAACAACAAGCCCTAGAGTTGACTCAAGGACCGACATGACTGTAAATAGATTTAGTAACATGATGACAAGAAAGAGTGTTCTCTCTCTAAGTTAAAACAGCTGATTTTTTGTGCTGGAACTTGAGCAAACAGAGAATCACCAAGCACTAGCCTTACTTAGAGAAATGAGCCTGAGCTTGAAGGACAACGGAGAACAGCAGCCTGAAGAGAGTGGATAGAACATGGGCGAGACTCATATGGAGAATAAGTGGATCAACCAATACATTTATAAAACATTTTAGAGAACATTGCGGCTTCATGAGAGGAAAAGTCAAACATTGAAGCTATTTTCCTTGAGCAATTGATGGAAATTTGTGAGAATAGTGAGAGAAACTATCCTTAGGTCTATTATTTTGTATACTTAAAGGAGATTTCTCTGAAGTGATGACAGAAAAAGACATTGAATGGATAAACTAACTTCTACAAAACTTTTTTTGAAGATTGAAGTACTAAGTTTTTCTTTTCTTGTGCTCTTTTCTGCTTATTCAGCCTTCAAAAAATGATCATGTACACGTTTAACATATCAAATTATTAATATATGTTCAATTCCCTGCACCAAGATTGGAATTTCAACTGGATTTTTGGTATCTGGCTGAGCTAGTGGTGTTGATTAGGTATTGACACCTGCTTGGGCACTGATTCTGGAGTATTCTTTTAAATGAATCTTGATCTTATATACCAAAGCCTCAGAGAATCTAATACTGTCTCATGTTGCTATTATGTGACCAAAACATATCTAATAAACGTAAATAATATAAAGAATGCTAACATCATAGTTACAATGCATTGTTGATGTTAATGTACAGTTCTTAATATCAGTGGTTTAATTGCATCATTGTTTTTCTAAAAGGCCTTATTTCATTTTTGATGTTATGGTTTTTCATTATTTGTGTATGATTAATGACTTGATTAACATTATATATATTTTTTAAAGAAACATATCATTAATTGGCTGCATTATAGTACTATGAAAATCATGTAACTTGACAACTTTTTGACTGCAGGGCTTTGCACCTAACATTTTTCAGAAAAAAATCCAAACTGCCCTTCCATTTCTCCCATCTTGACCTGCTTCACATATCCCATTCACCACCATCAATTAACAATCTAAACTCCAAATGTAAATATTCAATAAGAAGTGATTTGCACGATATGGTCTTCATCCCAAATATTTGCTGGAGCACAATTTTTATTTCTTTGACCTGGATCAAGTGATAGGATTACAACCATCCATCAAATTTTCATTCCTGTTTTGATGAAATTTAAGCCATCCATTCAGTATTCCTTCGTCCTAGATCAATTACATGGGTTGCATGCACTGAAGTTAGCTGATTGTTAATATAAACTCAAAATATGCATATGTATACAAAATATCGAATCCAAACATATATTGCTCTGCTATCATATCCAAATTTCTCATCAGAAAATCCAATGGCTTGTACCAGTTCTCAGAAAACAGTTTGGAATCTTCTTGTACCACTCCATGCAACTTGCCAGGCTTGATAGTGTGCATATGGTGCAATTCTCAAGTGTAGGTTGCATTTAGAATTGCATTAAGATTGTAAATAGATCATTTCCACTAGCTTGGTCAAATTCACTAAAGGATGTGGCTATCAGCTAGGATATCTCATATATAATTAAACAAAGTCTGGGCAATGTGTTGGGCATTTACTGAATTTGTACAAATAGATGCAATCCAAAATTGAACATCACTAGGTTGAGAAAAAGCCTGTAAGAGAGATTAAGGTCAATTTTACTATCTACATCTAAAACTTGGGAGATGAAGAGGTAAAATTGTCTGATATGCTCTGTTCGGTTAATGTCTATGATTATTGTGTTGGTTGGACAAGTGGAGTTGGATACATGTGGTATTGATATAGACACTTCTGACCAGAAAGAGATCTTGAACTCCAATTATGTATTCAGCTAGGATTTATAATTACTTGGTTTCATGCATCACATTAGTTTATGGTAGAATATAGATTGATAGTTCTGAGAATTCCTTGGTATGGTATGCCTTAGACAATCTTACAACCAAGCATTCTAGGTCATGGCATGAAGGAGTCATTCACCTTGAACTGGTAAATACACAATAGGATTTGTCATTTGATGTGCCTAGAATCCATTATGCATATTTGAAATCCATTTCTTTTTCCAAACAAAAGTACTTCCAAGATAATTTGCTTCCACAGTATTCTGCTTCCATAAGCATACGCATGTTTTAGTTCTTACTCTTTTTTATGATTATGGCAGGATATTCTTGACTTGGCTGAATATGCTTCAGTGCCAGTCATCAATGGTCTAAGTGACTATAACCACCCATGCCAAATAATGGCTGATGCACTGACAATTATAGAACATACTGGCCAGCTGGAAGGAACTAAGGTTAGCCACTTCCATGAAACTATCAGAGTTGCATAGACATACATTGCCAATTATGCATTTCAATCGAGTTATGGTTTTCTAATGTTGTTTTCAGGTTGTTTATGTTGGAGACGGGAACAATATTGTGCACTCATGGCTTCTGATGGCATCTGTGGTTCCGTTCCATTTTGTGTGTGCTTGCCCAAAAGGTTTTGAGCCAGATGAGAAGACTGTCGAGAAAGCAAGGAGTGCTGGAATCAGCGAGATTGAAATTACAAATGATCCCAGGGAAGCAGTAATTGGGGCTGATGTGGTTTATTCAGATGTTTGGGCTAGTATGGGCCAAAAGGAGGAGGCCGCATATAGGAAGCAACAGTTCCAAGGGTTCCAGGTATCATCTCTCTGTTTCTCTCTATTTTTCCTTTCCCCTACTTTTTGGTTGGGTAAGCAAGTAAATTTTATGGATGTAAAGTGAAAATTACAGTCAGCAACCAGGTTTGGGGCTTATCTCCAAATCAAGGTTTGTATGATCTCTGTTAATTTAGGATGAGAACCTCAGCAAAACTTTTCTTTGTGAGTCATTCGATGAGTCCTTGATCTGAATGTTGTAGGACCATGGGAAAATAGATTTTATGGACTAACTTTTATTCTCCTAAAAAAAGTTTTGCAGGTCTCTGCATCTTCAGTTCTGATTCTAGACACCTTGATAATCTTCATGAGGCCTTTTATTGCTTAAGTATGATGGCTAATATTGGATATTTTGGCTTTAATATATTTCAGTCTCTTTCAGTTTTTAAGATGATGTCCAAGTTTTTTGGTAGCTCAGCTTCCAGCTATTATTGTATTTTTGTTGGAGTATTGAATTTTCTTTTTCACATCCCCAAAGGTTAGGGTGACAAGCATGTCCTGACACTAAGAAATTGTTAACATAGAGATGTTTAAAATGGAAAATCTTGGTAGTTGGCTTGTTGCAACTATTATAGTTCAGAGCATTGAGATATTATGTAGAAGTGTAGTTGGTCTGATTAGATCAGAAGGGTACATATCTGAGAGTTAAAGAATTCAGGGAAATCTTTTTATTACAGATAATACTGGAAGTATTGTATAGGTGAATTAGGCTTTTGTCAGTTTTGGCACAGCTCTTCCTTCTCTTTTAATGTCCGTTCTTATGATTTGGATAAAAACTAACCTAATCAGTTGAGGACTTAAGCTGGTTCAAGTCCAGATTACAGCCAATGGTCATGTTGGAAGTGGGCTAAGATTTTGTGCATATTATTGTTGGAACAATTTTGGTTAAGTCTTCAAGGTTGGGTTCAATTCAGATGGTATTTTGCTAGACCTTGGTAAGGGTGGTAAACTGTAAAGTTTGGACAGCCCAATCCAGTTGACATATTTGATCCAGATTGGATCTGAGTTAGACTTAGGTTCGATCCAGGTCTAGTTAGCTGATATTCATATGCTCCCATTGTTTATGTTTGGTAAAAGGTCTGATCAAGGATATAACTGGAGTAGAGAATGAGCAATAAGCCAATAGCAACCAAGTTGGGAATACAAAATTGATGTGATTAGCACATGTGATCAAGGTTTAACAGTATGTCTGAGATTAATTTTCAACACATAATAGGGAATGCATTATAAACTTATTTTTTTAGGGAATGAAGGATTAGATGAATAGCACCCTTAAGAATGGGACTGAAAACTTGCATCTGCATGTGTTATACATGAAGAAAGATACATCTGAATGTGCTATCTAGTGGCTGTGGTATACAGACCATCAAGGTGCTGGTTAGAGCTGAAGCAGTCTGCAACCACTTAGCTTGGTTGCCTATGCAGCTTGTACTTTACAGAAGCTTAAAATAGATAAATATGTAATAATAAATGAAAGAGCAGAAACACTGGATATATCTCACTAAAAATCAGAGAGAGAGAGAGAGAAATTTTAGAGTTAGGCTGTAAATCCAAGGTGCGGGCATATGGCAGCTACTTGGGCACCTATCATGCAGACCAACCATTGATCCACTCACAGAGTCACCTAGACCTTCTGTGGGGTAGTTGGAAGACTACACACACACATATGCAGCTGCATAGAGCCATAGACTGCTTCAGGGCAATGCTAGTGGCTGCTTAAGAATTAAGCATGTGCTTGTTGAGACATCCATCAATACCCTGGTGTTTGGATCCGTAAAGGCTAAATGGACTAGATGCTAAAATTTGCATTAGCAATGACCTCACAGAAATGGAAAAGGATGAATGATTGTAGCAGGAAGCAGAGGCGGGGAATTTTTCAGGTTTGTCAGGATGCCGGCACAAATTAGCCCTAAATTTTCCCCTGTATGGCTGCTGGTGAGGACAAGTTAGTGGTGAGAGGGAAGGATTCCTCCCGTTGGGAAAAATTGTATAATGCCAAAAGACTGGGTTAGCGGAGGTCACCTTTGAGATGGATTTCAATATCCCTTTTTTTTCTTTTGGGTATGGTGCACTTTGTGGAAGCCTCAACCATGTGAAGTCATCAAGTTTCTTCTCTCCTGTTGCAACCCTTTCTCTGGTCACATCTTGAGTTTATCCAAGGACAGCTTATTCTCTATCTAAATAGTCCTGCCTTATTTGACATGATAATGGAAGGTGATATCCATTAGGTGTGCCAATGTGGTCAAAGGCCCCGAGCCAATGCCATTATATGGTGGATAGGCTGATCAAGGTTTCAAATTTTATGGAATGGGGTTGTCCTAGTTTTTCCATGGAACGGAATACCCTGCCATCTAGCCCCATCCCGACATGTGGGACTGAGGATGTCCCAAGATGTCCCGATGGGATATTGGGATGATGGTAGGATGATCTTATCCAGACACATTAGATGGTACCCCATCCTAGTGTCTCGTGGGATGTTCCATTGGGATCTGAATCCTTGAGGCTGAAAAGCTTCAATGTGAAGGACATAAAGGTAGCTAAGGTTGATTTTATGTAGTGGATGAGGATTGATGAAGTGATATGTAACTAGCGCAATGTGAGATTCTTGCATGTATGATGCAAAAATAGAAAACAAGAGGATGTTTGTAAGATGAATAGGTAGCAAAACTGTTGAGGGTTTAAAAGAGTGCATTAGTGCGTCAATTGGTGCTAAGAGGAACCATTGGAGGCAGAGCAAACATTTTTGGCATTTTTGAGAGGCCTGGAGACTGGATTCAATACAAACTGAGGAGCTGCAGTACTTTGTGTGTGTGTGGGTCTGCAGGTGTGTGCGTGCATGCGTATGTGCGCATGTGCGTGCACGTGTAAGCACGCGCACGAGAGAGTACACTACATGCTAGCAAGCTATAGTTGTGACCCAATTCTCTAAAATTTTGCTGTATTTGTCAAGAAAATTAGTTTTGGTGTTCAAAGCTGCGGGAACAAGATAAGACACGTCTTGTGACTTATTTTAGTTGGATATTTAATCTGTTTTCTTAGTTTGTGAGTAATACAGTACGAATAATATTTGGTCCAAGCATGGCACAGAATTTCATCTTGATTGCCGTTGCAAGTACTTTGGAGCTTGTTTGTTGGGATCAGTGGGCAGTGCGAGATGTACCATACCATACCGGTAATGTCAAACCATCCCATACCGACACAGCCATGCTATACTATACCATACTGCATATTGACATTATAGTGGGATGAAGGATTTCATCGGTACGAGATCCAGCACCAAAAAGGCGAATCTTGGTTGGGGTCATTGTTGTTTTAAATTCATTTATGGTTACCTCTGTTGAATCCTGATAAAGCTACCCAGGATAAAATAAGCACCAACCTTGTATGTTGTCGCTCATCCTCTGACCCTTAATGCCAGCAATGGCCGGTAATTTTATCGTGTGAACTGAAACACAAACTTTCACCTGGCTAAATTCTTTCATCCAGACATTGTATTAGCGCATCTTGTTAAAAATTGCCTAATTCTTTGTGCCGCGTGGCAGGTTGATGAAGCCTTAATGGAGATCGCAGGGCCGAAAGCTTACTTCATGCATTGCCTACCAGCGGAGAGAGGGATGGAAGTTACCGACGGGGTTATTGAAGCTCCCAACTCTATTGTCTTTCCCCAGGCTGAGAACCGGATGCATGCTCAGAATGCCATCATGCTCCACCTCTTTGGGGTCTGACACGCCATCACAAGTTTCCATAAAATGGGTTGCTTGATGAGTTTTGTCATTTTTGCGCCCTTTAGAATGTCGTATAGATTTGTGACTGTAGGTTTTTTTCAGGTTTGAAACGGAAATATTGTTCTAGGTGGCTGATGGGAACTTTCAGCTGTGTCAGACTCCTTTTTCTCTGGTGCGAACTTTCAGCGTTGCCAAACCTCCTCAGCCGCACCATTCCCTCTCCTCTTCTCTATGCGTGTATGTGTGAGATCAGAATTTCATTTTTCAATTAATGCTACTGGGATCCATCCAAAAAAATTAATGCTACTGGGAAGGATACATATGCATTCAGTGCAAAAAAAAGGAAAAAAAAAAATCAAATATGGCTTACCTGGCAAGAACCATAGTTTCTTGCATTATTTTGCTTGTCTGAAGATAAGTTCTGGTATAATGATTAACCACTCTCTCCGGTGTCTCGCAAAGTAAGTTGGATGATCACCCAAAGCAACATGTTATATATGTGATTCCACTCCTACAGGAAGCACTCAAATGAGCACGAATACTGGTGTGGGCAAGAACAAGTTAAACAAATGGCATAGAAAGATAAGCCAGACCTAGCACGTACCTTGAGAGGATCAAAAACCATCTCGCGTAAGTATTTATGGTGAATGCTGGTGGCCCTCCGCCGCAATGCGTCTGGATGGATATAGAGGGTAGCTGATTCAGGGCAGAAGGAGAGGGAAGAAAAAGCAACGTGGTGTTCTCAAATTTAAATGATGCAGAACTTTGAGTTCTCAATTATATAAAATGTTTCTAATTTTTTTTTTTTTGTGCATGACGATGAGTCGCTGTTGGTAGCCTTCTTGGATGCTTTCTCAGTGACAGCAACTGCCATGACATCCGTCCATGAAATTGGCTGCCAACCACCGTCGGGCAGTTCTCTGCAGCAGTACGCTCACCATCCTGACGAGTCAGTTGCTTGCACCATTGTTGAATCTCCTAGGCGTGAAATGCTAGTGTTTGGGCAATTGGGCCCATCGGGGATAAATTTTGCTCCTGCCAAAGTTAAATTTGGTGTCCAACCTGATGCGGTCAATAGCTATGGAAGAGCTTCAGCGGATGCGTCTTAGTCGAACTTCTACATTCGATCGAACTCCTCAATGGTCGGGCCTCAGCTAAAGTCCTTCAACTGAACGAACTCTCAAACGATCGAGCTCCATACTCCCAGCGGTCGAACTTCTCAAGCGATCATTCTTTCAGTCGGCCGAGCTCCTTCGGACAACCAGCGCCCGAACTCCTCAGTAGTCGGCAGTGGGCCGAACTATTTAGCTGTCGAACTATTTCTGATTGCTCAATCGCCGAGCTTCAGTCAGACTCCTACAAAAGCTGAACTGTCTCCGTGTCGTTATAGCCAGGCATCTGCGGGAGCCGAACTCCTCCCAAAGCTTCCTCTCGGGCCGAGCTTCTAAGAAAGCCGGACTCCTTACGGAACCCTCCAGCGATCGGGCTTATACGGAAGTTGGACTTCCTGCGGATTTCTCCAGCAACCGAGCTTCTACGAAAGCCGGACTCTCTACAGACTTCTTCAGTGGACGAGCTTCTCAATGGCTGAACTCCTTATGATGGATTCCTGCAGGCGATTTCGCTACGGTTACACGACAATAACAATCGGCAATAACGATCGACATTTATCGACAATAACAATCGGCAATAACGATCGGCATTTATCGGCAATAACGACCGGCATTGATCAAGACAGTTACGACGCTCATTAACCAAGGCGGTTACAACAAGCTCCCTCTATAAAAAGGATCCTCCGGATACCCTTACGTCAGGTTCTGAAAATCCTTTTCTCTTCCTCAAAAACTCTACCGAGCACTCCATTCATGTTGACGGAAACTGACTTGAGCGTCGGAGGGTCCTGCCGGAGCTACCCCCCATCGGCTCCGAGCGGGACTTTATTTTGCAGGTCCCCGGCGGCAACCTCATCGGCCTCAACTCCGGCGAACTCCGGCGACGACTAGTTTCTGCGTCAACAGATTGACGCTAGAAGGAGGGCATGAACCTTCGAGGTTTTCTTGTTCTTAAAGGAGTGCTCGACGATGATTTCTCTCTCTGAAAATCCATCTTCTTCCTCACTAGAGTTCTCTCCCGAAGAGAAAATGCCTTGAGAGCTTCGACTTGGCAATCGGCGGCCAGCACGCCAGATCCATCTGTTCCTGTCTCAGCCCCAATAGCCCAGTTTACACATGAAGCCATCGCAGACATGGGGCAGTTCAACCTGCTGGTCGGGTCTGTGGCCCCACCGAGATGATGCTGGCCGTGCGACAACATCCAACGGGGATTTTGCCAGCAAACTCGCCATGAGGACGCGAGGAACCGGCCATAAGGAAAAGCATTTGGGCATACTAATCGCCCTTAGGAAGGAGAAACGGAGAGCAGAAGTTCTCCCACAGAAAATTTCATAAGGAGATTGGAACGAAGTTCGGCAGAAGAGAAGCCGAACTCCCCCTCGAAGATCATCAATGAAGTTCGGCGGAAGCGAAGTCGAACTCCCCTCGAAGCTCATCATCGGAATAAAGTTCGGCGTAAGCAAAGCCGAACTCCCCTCGAAGCTTATCATCGGAATAAAATTCGGTGGAAGCGAAGCCGAACTTTTCCTCGAAGCTCATCGCTCAAGTCAGGCCGAACTCCCCCATCTCGAGTATGTCATCTACGAAACCTCCTACAAAGAATTCATAGGAGGCGGAGTGAAGTTCGGTAGCTAAAGCAAAGCCGAGCTCCACCTCGAGCTCGTCGTCAAGGAAGTTCGGGGTAATGAAGGAAGAAGTTCTCCCACAGAAGGTTTTGCAAGAAGGCAAAATGAAGTTCGACCGTGTCCAAGAAGGCGAAATGAAGTTCGGCCACGTCTACGACCTCGAGGCTCATCATCGAGGAAGCCCCGACAAAGAAGCAAGAAGTTCTGCCGCGGAAGATCTCACGGAAAAGCGGAATGAAGATTCGAAATAAAGTCCGACGTGAGGAAAGCCGAGCTCCCCTCGAGCTCATCCTAAAGGAAGTCTGGACAAAAGCAGCAGGAAGTTCTCCCGCGTAGAGTTTCGCGGGAAAGAGGAATGAAGCTCGGCGCGAAGAAAACCGAGCTCCCCCTCGAACATGAAGTCCTCCCGTAGAAGCTTTCGTGGGAAAGCAGAGCGAAGTTCGGCTTAAGTGAAGCCGAACTCTCCTTCGAAGCTCACAATCCAGTGAAGTTCGGCACAAGCAAGGGCGGAAGTTCTCCCGCGGAATGAAGTTCGGCATAAGCGAGGCCGAACACCGCAACTCATCATCGGAATGAAGTTGGACGGAAGCAAGGCCGAACTTTCCTCAGAAGCTCATCATTGGAATGAAGTTCGGCGCAAGTGAGGCCGAACTTCCCTTCGAAGCTCACCATCAAGTAAAGTTCGGCGCAAACAAGGGCGGAACAAAGTTCTCCTGCGGAATAAAGTTCGGTATTTCACAGAAGGTGAGATGAAGTTCGGTTGCGCTCACGACCGCCCCAGGACAAGCGAGGACTCCCTGACTCCAAGGAAGCTCCAACAAAGGGCATGAAGTTCTTCCGCAGGTTTCACAAAAAGACGGAATGAAGTTCGGCCGCGTTTACGACCTCCACAGCACAAGGCTCGAACTTTTCGAGCTCGCTACCAAGGAATTCCCACAGAAGGTTTTGCAAGTTCGGCCGCATCCACGACCACCCCATTGCAAGTGAGGCCAAACTTCACCTCGAGCTCGCTACCAAGGAAGCTCCGACAGAAGGGCGCAAAGAAGCCCTCCTCCCAAAAGGTTCCGCAACTACGCCCCGCTACTCTAACTCGAATTCTCAGCGAAGTTAAGAGCCAACCGTCAAGACCTCAAGGATTATGGCCTCCCCAAACGTGCGCGATCGAAGGAAGTAATGCCCCTACCGTCGCGACCACGACCACGACACTGAGGAATACATTCAGCTCCAAGATGAGATTAAAAAGCTCGTCAAAAAGGGACGGTGGGATAAATTCCTTCGACGCTAGCCTGAAGCAGGAGAAGATCGGCTAAGAGCGTTGCCGTAATGAGAAACTACAAGGTCGGCCGCCTTACGGCATTATCAACGTTATCCCGAGAGGGGCTAGATACATCGGCGATTCGTCACCTCCCAACGTCAAAGCCAAGAGAAGCATGTTCCAAATTAAAGAGGCTAGCATGAGATAGAGGAGGTCATCTGGACGGGACTTACTGCCCGAGGGAACTCAAAGGAAGAACGCCCCGATGACTCTGAAACGGGGATGTGCTGCTCGTAATTTCCGTTCGGTAAAATTCTTCCCTTCCGATAATATTGTTTCTGGATGCAAAAACTGTACGATGACAGCGAAGGAGCAACCAATAGTCATCGCGTTAGGAACAGGAGAAAAACCTCGTCCTAACGCGAGCAGGTCAAAGACCTCTAAACCTCGGCTGCAGGAGACGAGATCTCCCCCGTGTCAACATCGGCCGAGGGAAATAAGGTCTTACCAAAATCGAAGGCCTCATTCACAAAGGACGAGATGGGGGGAGAAGTTCGGATGACGGTCCGCATGTGCCCCCATAATCCATTAGGAACAGGAGGAAGACCTCGTCCTAATGCGAGCAAAGTCGAAGGCCTCATTCACAAAAGACGAGACGGGGGGAGAAGTTCGGACGATGGTCCGCATGTGCCCCCACAGCCCGTTAGGAACAGGAGGAAGACCTCGTCCTAACGCGAGCAAAGTCGAAGGCCTCGTTCACAAAGGATGAGATGGGGAGGAGAAGTTCGGACGACGGTCCGCATGTGCCCCCACAGCCCGTTAGGAACAGGAGGAAGACCTCGTCCTAACGCGAGCAAAGTCGAAGGCCTCGTTCACAAAGGACGAGATAGGGGGAGAAGTTCGGACGACGGTCCGCATGTGCCCCCACAGCCCGTTAGGAAACAGGAGGAAGACCTCATCCTAATGCGAGCAAAGTCGAAGGCCTCGTTCACCTTAGACGAGATGGGGGGAGAGACTCGGACGACGGTCCGCATGTGCCCCCACAGCCCGTTAGAAACAGGAGGAAGACCTCGTCCTAACGCGAGCACCCGCATCAACCTCAGCCAGAGGAGATAAGATCTCCTCCGAGCGATCCTATCAACCTCGGTCAAATAAGGTCTCTCCCGAGCGACTAGGCTGACCTCGGCTGAAGAGTGCCGACTTCGACCTCGACGAGAGATAGGATTTTTGACCGAATCAACCTCGGCTAGAGAGCCTCAACTTCAGCATCAACTTTAGCCAGAGATGAAATCTCCCTCGAACTTCGACATGGATCGATACGAAGTCCGGAAGAAAACTTCGGCAGTCGCCTTGTCTGCACTCCTTTCCTTCGAGTTTCGAACTCGGAAGTGGGGGGCTAGTGTTGGGGATAAATCCCACTCCTGCCAAAGTCAAGTTCGATGTCCAACCTGATGCGGTCAATAGCCACGGAAGAGTTTCAGCGGACGCATCTTAGCCGAACTCTTACATCCGGCCGAACTTCTCAGCGGTCGGGCCTCAGCCGAAGTCCTTCAATCGACCGAACTCTCAAGCGGCCGAGCTCCATACTCCCAGCGGTCGAACTCCTCAAGCGACCATTCTTTCAGCCGGCCGAGCTCCTTCGGACAACCAGCGCCCGAACTCCTCAGCAGTCGGCAGCGGGCCGAACTACTTAGCTACCGAACTATTTTTGATTGCTCAATCGCCGAGCTTCAGTCAGACTCCTGCAAAAGTTGAACTGTCTCCGCGTCGTTACAGTCAGGCGCCTGCGGGAGCCAAACTCCCCCCAAAGCTTTCTCTCGAATCGAGCTTCTAAGAAAGCCGGACTCCTTACGGAACTCTCCAACGATCGGGCTTATACGAAAGTCGGACTCCCTGCGGATTTCTCTAGCGACCGAGCTTCTACGGAAGTCGGACTCCCTACAGACTTCTTCAGTGGACGAGCTTCTCAATGGCCGAACTTCTTATGATAGATTCCTGCAGGCGATTTCGCTATGGTTACACGACAATAATAATCGGCAATAATGATCGGCATTTATCGACAAAAATAATCGACAATAACGATCGGCATTTATCGGTAATAACAATCGGCAATAACGATCGGCATTTATCGGTAATAACGATCGGCAATAACGACCGGCATTAATCAGGACAGTTACGACGCTCATTAACCAAGGCGGTTACAATAAGCTCCCTCTATAAAAAGGACCCTCCGGATACCCTTACGTCAGGTTCTGAAAACCCTTTTTTCTTTCTTAAAAATTTTACCGAGTACTCCATTCCTGTTGACGGAAACTGACTTGAGCGTCGGAGAGTCCTATCGGAGCCACTCCCGTCGGCTTTGAGCGGGACTTTATTTTGCAGGTCCCCGACGGCGGTCTCATCGGCCTCAACTTCGATGAACTCCGACGATGACTAATTTCTACGTCAACAGGATCCATATCAATTGGATAAAGCAATTAATAGAAGTCCGCTGAGTGTTTAAAAACAAATAACTGAAGATGAAAGTGATAACAGAAGTTCAGCAAGAGTGAAAATTTTTGTGAGAAAGTTGATAGTTTCTGATGTAGTTTTCCATCAGAAAGAAAGAAGTCTTCAACAATGATTAATTTTTAATGGGACGAGACACATTCCTGTAGTCGATAACCGAATGCATTATTTGTCAGAATACTGCACTGTAATACTGCGAAATACAAGTAGACTATTTTTGACGTGGCAGTTCAAAAAATTACAAATAAGAATAAAGAAAAAAAGAGAAAACGGTGAAAAGTGAAGTGATGTTTCCAGTTTCCTGGTCAGAGTTCGCAAAGCTAGGCGTATGTGCCTGTCACATGAAACAAACAAAAGGCTTTTCGTTTCCCTTTATCCGGAGGGAACAAACCCATGAATCCAGCAAAGGTCATTCAGACGTATCGATCATTAGCAGGGTTTATTGCGCAGTATTGGACATACTGTTGCTTACCATTCAAATTCTGACGGTAATTAATGACAAATCCACAAAACATCCGTCCCTATATCTACGTAAAAACTATTATTGGCTATGAATGTTAGCTGTCGCACGTAATTTTTCAAATATAACAATCAAGCATGAAAGGCAGAGTTTGAGAATGCATACATATTGCAGTGTTTATAGCAACGCTCACAAAGGGACTCTGCTACCGTCTGCAGCCGCGGTTGGATCAAGTATGATACGATGGGAAAGCACACCCTACAATTTCCCTGACAGCATGCTGTTCATGAAGAGATAAATCTCACACTTGACCTTCCACAAGAGGAGTTATCCCATTCCTTGAAACCTGCTTTTCTTTCCATTATTTGTCCTGCCCTCCTATGATTTCTTTTCTTTTTCTTCTTCTTTTTTTTTTCTCTCTCTGGTGTGTCCTGACCTATGATTTCTTCGGACAGCAATCTTGTTTCATAATTTTCTCACCATTTGGCAAGGGTCTGTGCCATTGGTTGCCACCCAGCCTTTCACTCACTTCCGTCAAGTTCCCACGCAAATCTTGCGTGACTTCAAATGGTGGAGCCCGCGGACCCCTCCCTTTTCCCACTCTTCCCACCGTCAACATCTGATGTTTCTTTGGCTTGATATATATATAACAAGTGTGCACGAATCCTCGCACGTCGGCTTAGGAACAAGCTCCACTCTTGCACTTGGATGCTTAGAAGGGAACTGAAAGCCGATTGGGACCTCCATCATGTTGGAGTAAAAATTCTATATGCAGCAACATCTCATGGTCACGTTATAGCAGATTTGTGCATCTCGCAGACGCTCAAAACTAGAGTAGACAGGACTCTGACGGCACTCTGCCAGCGATCGTTAGCCTTTCACAGGAGACCCCATTCGGGCGCTATTCCTGGCCGATGTACGGATAAGAGAAAGCATCAGAACAAGTTTTTCAGATATAAAAGTTTCTAAGAAGCAAGTGAAACCAGCAGAGAGGAAGTTGGAAATAATTAAAAACCTGTACATTATATTAGAAAATAGAAAATCAAATTGAGTTGGGAAATGCATGCTTCTCTTCTCTGAAGTTCTTTTGGCAAACTTAATTCACTTTTCAATCAAGGCCTTAAGCTGATGGGCAACAGGACGGGAGGCAAGTTCCAGGACTTGGGAGAAAGGGAAAGGATGCACTGCAGCAGAAGGGAGTCGGCTTGCTCCATGGCGTGGCAGCTTTGGCGGCCGGATAGATGGACGGCGGTGGCTGGAGGAGGTGGTTGCCCACTTGCACTTCATGCAAATATATGCAAGCCACTTGGTCCAGTAGGAGAGAGTGCTTAGATATGCAAGGGACACCAAGCTTTTTCGGTAGGCATGGTATTTAATATCCATCTTTTCACGAGATACTTTCATGATGGAGCAAGTTCTATACTTTTGTGCGGTGTCCAACTTCGAAGAAGAACAAACAGTCCAGAAGTGTTCAGAGAGGTAGTTTTTGGGGTTTCCGTTTATCTAGATACATATATTTAAGCAGTAAATTTTTTTTTTCTTAAGAGAAACACTCAAGCAGTACATGGAAATCTAAAAGAATCCGTAACTTCCACAACCCAATCGTAGGAGCTTACAGCTTCCTATACCGTAAGCTGCCGAAGTCCAGTCACCAAGCTAACCATCCAACCGCTAGATACCTAACAACACGGCTAAACAACCCGGCCCAAACCATCCGGTCGGAACCCAACAACATCAGACACATTGATGTCATTTCGGATCGGATCCTGACCCGACCCGATACCTGAACATAGATAGCGCCTTCGGGAGCAAGCAAACCCAAGCAAGCCCTGGCTCAAAAGCCGTAGTATATATCATTTCTGGGTAGATCTAAATCCCACAAGAAGAAGCTTGAAAGCCCCCCAATCAAAGCCACAGGGACAAGAAGAAGAAGAAGAATATCGCAGAGGGAAGAAAGCGTAGTAGGAGGCGGCAGAGCGATGTTTCGGAACCAGTACGACACGGACGTGACGACATGGAGCCCGGCGGGGCGGCTGTTCCAGGTGGAGTACGCGATGGAGGCGGTGAAGCAAGGGTCTGCGGCGATCGGGCTCCGGTCGGCGACCCACGTGGTGCTGGCGACGGTGAACAAGGCGGCCTCTGAGCTTTCGTCCCACCAGAAGAAGGTTTTCAAGATGGACGACCACATCGGCGTCGCCATCGCTGGTCTCACCGCAGACGGCCGCGTCCTATCCCGCTTCCTTCGCTCCGAGTGTATCAACCACGCCTTCGTCTACGAGTCCCCTCTCCCGGTCTCTCGCCTCGTCGTCCATCTCGCCGACAAGGCCCAGGTTCAGTCTACACAACCCTAAAACCCTTTCATCTCGAGATTTCTTTCTCGATCTCTTTCATCTTTTCGAAAATCTAACGGAATATGTAAGGAAAATGAGATGAATTGCTTTGATTATGGATAATGGTCAGTTGATGTTCGATGTTATGCTTCTTCTTCCTAATGTTAGGGTTATGGAGGAAAACACATTTTTCCTAGGTGAGCTTTTTACGACCCCTGGGTGATTAATCCCCTTGGATCATAATAGGGTTTAGAAGTCGACATCATTCGAGTAGATCCAACTGAGCCCTCTATCTTCCTCATTGCTTCGTTCTAGAGTGCGACTTGATAATTTTGTTTGTCTACTTCATTTAGATTTTTTTTTTTTTTTTTTTTTTTAATTTGGTTTTTTTTGAGGCGAGACAATTGCGTTGCCAAGTTCTTAGCAAGGATCAGGACGCATTTTAAGTTCTAAAACCAAAATCCTGGGACTACATTTCTGAGTCTGGTCCAGTCGGTCAGGGATAATCTTTTGCTAGATGCTGATCTAATGTTACTGCAAAAAAATAGTTTAAGGCATGGACCTGGATATTTAGTGGCCTTGAATTACAGTTTTTTGATCAGTCCCTTTCACATGCTGTCTCCTTCATCTATTTTGCTGTTCATGATTCTTCTTGTTGAATTCTGATAACATTTACTCCTCAGCCTATATAATTTCCTTTGTTATTTCTCATTGACGGCAGCCTGTGCATCAATTCTTGGTAAGTTGGCATCCTCATTAAAGTCGTCTGTCTTCTTCTCACATAACCATAAAGGATGCTGTTTAGCTTGATGCTTTCTGTGTGGATGGAGTTTGTTGTTAGCCATCATCTGCCTTATGCTTCGTTACTGTGAACTCTTCTTTTTACTACTCTTAACTCACAAACAAACCTCTTTGATGATGTTGTGCTTTTTATCATGACATCCATTTTTTTTTATTGCACATGGTATCCAAGTTGAAAGGAGTCTTTATGCTTCCTTGGAAGTAGCAACTGGTGACAGACAACTCTTCTACTCTGGAATATATCCTTCAACAAAGCCTCCTTCATTCTCCTCTATAGTAGTTTCTAACCAACCACAAATAGGAATATGTGGTCATCATGTCATATTCTTAAAGTGGAAGACATGATGACACTAAATCAAGATTTAATTTCCAACCCCACCATGTTAGACATAAAGGACGTTCCACTATTTCTGTGAAGATCAGTATAGGCGGGTCGAGAAACTGTTTTTATTCGTGTGCTGTACAACCTCCTTACCTTGGATATCATGTTTGTGGCCCGTACTTGATGAATGTACCATCAACCATAGGGCTATAACAAGCTGGATTTGGGCCAACCATCCCAAGCCCGTCCCAGCCCAAAGTAAATACTTGATTTTTTTTTTTTTTTTTACATTTTACTTGCATATCTAGACCAAGATCACTAAGTGTTGCTGCTTCTAGCCTATTTCCTGCCCTTGCCAACGGGTATCACTTCTCTCTTGAACATTTGGCTTTGATGAACTCTGGCTTGTTAGAGTTTTGAAAAATTCAACTAACAAATCTTTCCTGAAATTTCCACTTTTAATTTTGGTTTAGTCTCTCATGGTTCTATTGGTCATTTTGAAAGTCAATATCTTAGTATGTAAGGTCCATCGGTTATATTGAAAGTTAATTTATTCTGATAACTAGCTGATATTTATAAGATAATTGGTTAATTAGTTATATTTTAGGATATACTCATGTGGAGTCTTGTACTTTTGTTATTGTGGAGAATATTTTGAACAAACTCGTATGATGATCATCACATTCCTGTCCAGCTCTACGTTCGATGTTATTTTGAGCTTTTTGGTATATTTTTTTCTCATCTTCCATCCATGTTACCTGGGGCCTTCTTGTCCTTTTTTGTCCTTTAAGCAATGAAAATAGAAATACTTTCCTTGCTAGAGCTTCATGAGATCTCTTTTTATACATGTCCATATCATCTTAATCAATTTCCATCACTTTGTACTTATTATTTGTAGCTCCTACAACTCCTCTAAAATATAATTGTAAAAATTTCTGAGACTTGATATATAGGAAGTGCTCAAGGGATGTTTCTTGGATGATGAGGTTGGAATGAAAAATTCTAGGATGATTTAAACTCCCTTGGCCTTAGGAGAGCTTTGCTTAGAGAAAACCCTATAAAGGAATATGTGTTTTAGGAAAGGCAGATTGTGATTACAAGTTGCTGTAAGAAAATTTTGAATGATGGAATTAGTCAGCCACAAGGTGGCTTATAAAAGGTTTCAAGTAGCACTTGGGTTAATATTGATCGGTAGGTATCCTTTATCTTAAATACCTTTTTGGAGTTGCACTTACAGGAGGAGGGGACTTAGAAGTTTCACAAATTTATGGTAGATTATAAAAATTATGGTGAAATTTGCGTATTTTCCTTTGCCATATGGTCAGATCTTGGGCTGAAGATCCTCCAAATGGATTTTTTTTTTTTTTTTTTTTTTTTTGTGTGCGCGTGTGTGTGTTGGGGGTGTGGGGGGACGTTGCTGGTTAACTAGCATTATTTTGTGCTGATGAATTGGTAATAGGTTCTAGGTGGACGACAAATGAGCTGCTGGCTTTTTTTTCTTTTCTCCAGGTCATATTAATATTCTGACTTTGGTGGCAAATTGTCAAACAAGATGCCTTAGAGAAAAATCATCATATATTTGAAATATCCTGTGTGGTAAAGAGTATGATGAGACTTTTCTGTTTTCAAATGATCATATCCACCTCCTTTTATTCAGGAGAATGTTGATGGGAACAATTAACTGATGTAGTGAATGTGATTAATTGATTGCTTGGTTTTTAATGTCTAAACAATCAGTGAAGTAATGTGAATGAAGGTTTACATTTTACGATATAATAGCTTTATTGCAAAATGTGAAGCTATTACAGCATAGTTGTTAAGCAGCTTATCAGACCTCATTTCAAACAAAAAGATATATAGAATATGTTCTTGTCCGCTTAGTGATTAGTGTTGCCAAAAATTTACCCAATCTAATGTTCATGTCAAAATATTGGCTTGGAGAAATTCATATTGAGAGAATTTGATATCTTATTACATGATATGGCCCACTGCACTCTTGCTCCATCTTTAGGTAATGAAAGTCAGGATTTTCAAATCATGCGATATTATAGACTAAAGCAAGGTTTGCTATCTAGATATTGGACCCCATACTGGTATCATCCTATCATAATGTCAGTATACGGTATGGACTAGTACAATATTATCAGTATGGTGTGGTACTGCGTATCGGTACCGGCATGGTATAGCGTGGTATGGCGAACGCCAAACTAAAGTGCTCCTTTTGTATTCTTAGGCTACACTTGGATGATTGTAAACAAATGTTTAGCTGCATTAAACAGAAATGAATTAGTAGGTCTTGTCTCGTGGTGATTTGACATGTAACGTAGTTTAGATGGTGGATAATTGGGATCTACATGAAGTTTCCAGCACAGCATAATATGATATGGTCCTTAAAGATCTATGGGCCTGGATGATTTATGCTAGGGGTATTTCTAAGTGGTAACTTTGCATCAGATCTGGAGCTCAAATAAAGGATCACGAGATCTTTGCCCTAGAAGATTAGAATGTTCATAAGCGATCTCATGCTCGTAGCTTTCTTGCATGTTTTTCTTTCAGTTCTCTGAAAATCTCAAAAATGTTCCTTATTTCTTCTTGTGAAGGTCATGTTTAGATTTTTCTGAGAATATCTGCAATAGGATATGTCACAAACATACCCTTGCAGAGGATACCTGATTTTTCTTGTGAAGGACAGGGCATGCCTGTATATCTCATGCTGTCTTTAGGCCTTAGTGACATGTCACAGATATGCTTACATTAGAAGGCCATGCACCAAAATGTGTCCACCTAGTTTTTTTGAATACTGCTCCATAGAATTGCATATCGGTGGATACATAATGTTACCCAATCATATGTATTAACATATATTTGTACTTTTTTTTTTTTTTTTTCTGGGGAAACAACTTCTGGTACAGTTGATGTTTATTTGCTCCCAACTTTTGAGAATTTATTTTTGCTAAATGTTCTTTTCTGGACTTTTATTTTTCTCCTGCAGTAGTTTTGGTTCGGGTGTGTTGAATAACAATGCTCTTGCTCTGTTGTTTATTAATGATATATGTTAAAAGAAACCAATCATGTCTCTTAAACAATTAAAACTTGTTTAAGAGATCTGATTGGTTCCTAAATCCTCTATTTGGTATGAAGGATGGATTGAAAGATGGATGAGAGAGAGGATTCATCCATCCATTCATATGTTTGGTGAAACATGAAAGGATGGATAAAAACGATTTTTTTATCTATGTGGTATAGGAGGAATGAAAGGAAGGATGGATGATATTTATATAATATTTTTATTAAACTACTCTTCGATAAAAATATTACTATTATTAATTTATAACACTTATTTATACTAAAAAAAGTAACAATATATAAACTTATTATAATCTATAATTATATAAAAATTATATAAATTTTTAATTTTTAATTTAATTCAATAAATGATTTTATAAATAAATTATTAATGAATTGATGATATGTTATTTATATAAATAACTAGTTAATTTATAATTTAATTTAAATAATTAATTGATATTATACAAATAGTTAATTAAAAATAGTAAATAAAAATAGAGAAATAGAATATAATCCTAACTATTTAATTATAATTATCAAAGTTATGTACTAAGTTTAAAATAATTAGTAATAAAATTTAATAGTATATGATTAATAGTATATATAAAAATATATAAATAATATGAATGAAAAAGTGTGAAAATATTATAGTTTTGTCAAAAAATTAATGAAGGGTAACTTTATCAATGCAAAAATCCATTCATCAATGATCCATCCATCCTTTCTTGCATATTCTCACATTGGGAGGATGCAAATTGGTAGGTTAGGGTGGATGGACGATCCTCCTTTTGATTCATCCTTCCTATAATTTTTTGAACTAAATGGTGGATGGAGGCCATTTATGCTTTCAATCCCATCCATCCTTCCTCTCATGACCCCAACCAAACATAGGGAAAGTGCGATGAACTAAAGTGGTATGTTTCCAAAAACTTAATGTGTCAAATTTCTTGTTCTAGAAAATGCCTGCCAAACTAAACCTAAATTGGATGTTAAGGCTTTCCATGTTCCAATACTTCTGAATTGCATTGGAAACAAAATAAGTCTGTTAAGCACTTACCATTATTATCCAGGTGAGTAAATTAAATGCTTATTCAATAGTTAGGTCTCTTGATAAGAGATCTAGGATAATCTCAGTCCACTTTTAAACTATGAGCTTTTACTATATAGGCTGGAATCATTATACATCTGATCTAAAAGAAAATTTTTTGGAATGAATCTTATACTACCACCAAAACAAGAAGAAGAAGAAGCTATATTTGATTCTATCGGGCTCTATTATAATTGCTTTCCCTGTTTTGTGTTCTTTAAATGCTATTACCACTTAAAAGTTGTTTATGAAATGATAATTTGGTAGGAATAGAAATTGAAATATGCTCAATTCAAATGTTGTAGCAAAGTGACACCAATTTCACTTACCATGGATTCATGTATTAGACATCTGGAAGGGGGAAAAAAAGTGAGATACTCAGGAGAGTAGGGCACTAGTGCAGCTCACTTTGCTTTTTGATGCTCCACTCGCAGCTTCACTTGAGAAGAGCTGAACGATAACGAAGATAGCTGATAGGTTTAAAGCAAGGTAAATGCAATGAAATGTTTTACGATGTTTGATTGCTGCATGCGTTGGAAAGCTAAAGCTATGCATATAAGATGTCGATGGGTTATTTAAATGCTATTGCCACATAAACACTATTTATGACATGATAATTTGGTGGGAATAGAAAATGAAATATGGCCTCAATTCAAATGTGGTAGCAAAGTGAATCCAATTCCACCACCATGGATTCATGTATAGAAGAGTTGAATGACAACAAAGATAGCTGATAGGTTTAAAGCAAGGTAAATGCAGTGAAGTGCTTTAAGAAGTTGATTGCAGCATGCCTTAGAAACTTAAAGACATACAACATAAGACATCAATGGGAACTGGGATGTCCTGCAAATCGTATTTTGAAGAATAGCTATGAAGAGGTTTACATGATACAATGACTGGGTGATAGCTTCTGAGTGAAGGAGTTCACTGTCATTAGCATTAGTAAAATTTTAATGTGCATAACTATGCAACTACAGAACTTGTCTACATTTTGAGAGCTGCCAACTCGAAAAGTAAGCTCACTAATGCTTCTTCACTCTTGTGCTATTGTCTTGGTTGAATGTAGACAAAATGGAAAATATTCTGGTCCGATAAATCTTAAAATATTTTCTGACATCAACTGTAATTAGAAGAGAAAGGGACTCTGCAGTGTGATCCCCTATGCAAGTTAATTCCACAATTTGTATGCTAGTTTAGCCATTCCTGTAAGATGAGGAAAGTGAAAATTGGAGATGTCTCTAATTATATCAACAATTCAGTGAATTTGGTGCTAATGAAAGCAAACTGTTGGTACCCAAATACACATTTGACAATTTAGATGTTTTTCCCCCTTTTTCTTTCAAAGCCTACAGAATTTATTTTGTATTTGTCCAATTGTTTAATGTTTTTGTCTAACTTTTCTTATTTTGTACTTTTGCTGTATGATTGATGTTACTTTTCTTTTTATGCTTCACTTTCTGGATAAACAAAATTCACTTTGGAATTTTTATTCTTCATTTTCAAGAGTGCATAATTTTGCTTCATTGTTAATTTACTATGTATCCCCTCAAAAAAAAAAAAAAAAAAAAAAAAAAAAAAAAAAAAAAAAAAAAAAAGAAGTTTCTATGTAGAAAACAGAAACACAGATACTTAACTATGTACGAATGCTGAATATTCTAACATTTTTGGCAAATGAGTTTTTAGTTACCTTGTAATTTTTGATATTGAAGAAATACATGAGCCATTTTTAACAAATATGCATCAATACATAAGTGTAGATTGGTTTATCTCCACAATTGATGTGGAAGTTCACATGTGGACACAATTCTCTGTTTTACACCCTTTTTCACTAGACAATTCCCTAAAAATGTATGAAGACGAATCAGATTGAATACTTGCAATGATGATTCACTTGATCAATCTATGGTCAAAATTTGAAGTTCTAAGTTCCAATTCTGTACTAACTGACCCTGTCAACCTTTTATTGATATCAACACTTCTATGTATCATCTCACGTCCTTTTGTGAATTTTCTTCTGAACCCCTTGTTGCCATATATTGTGAAAGATGTTTTATAGATGGATAGGATCGAATTTAAACTAAAAATATTCTTGGATTATTAAGGGCCATGGTCTTCTAGCATGACACTCTTTCTTCTTTGCTCATGTGTTTATTAAGTAGTTAATTTTGAATACTTAAGTGGTCTACTTGTAATATGTTTATTTTATGCAGTCCATTTATAAAAAAAAAAAAAAAAAATCTGAAAAGCCATTTCTTAGTTAAGTCTGAACCTGCAATCTGTACTTTAATTCTTTCAAGAGGACATATTTTCCATTACTGGCATTGCCTATTTCAGGTCTGCACACAGCGATCCTGGAAAAGGCCCTACGGAGTGGGCCTGCTGGTTGCTGGCTTGGATGAAACTGGAGCTCACCTATATTATAACTGCCCTAGTGGAAACTACTTTGAGTATCAAGCATTTGCAATTGGATCCCGGTCGCAAGCGGCAAAAACTTATTTGGAGCGCAGATTTGAGGCTTTCAACAACTACCCTCGTGAAGAACTGATAAAAGATGCCCTTTCTGCCATTAAAGAAACGCTGCAGGGTGAGAAGCTGACCAGTGCCATCTGCACTGTTGCTGTTGTTGGGGTTGGAGAGCCATTTCATGTGATCGATCAGAAAACCATACAGGAAGTGATAGACTCTATGGAGATTAGGGAGGAAGCTGCTGCCGATCAGGGTACCATGCAAGAGGAGGATAAGAGCTCAGAAGCTGCACCAATGGATATTTGATTCAGGTAGAATTATGCCATCATTATGGTGTCAACATGCTGAAGAAAAATGGTGTTCGAGAATCCTGTGATTTTGAATACTCTTAAAATTTGCACTGTTTCTCATGCTTCAATTTCTGAGGATTTGTCATGTGGTTCAGACAAATCTTTTGATTTACAAACATGGCTTGAAATAGGGTAAACAGGCGGTTAACTTCTAAGTATGAAGATTTCTTATCAGTGATGCCAGTGCTTTGGGAACATTGCTTTGACAGTAGAAATAATTATTTACAGGGAATTATGAGCGTCAATGCATTAATTTCAGCCTTTTCAGGTCTGGATTTCTTTTGGAGGCATGAAGTTTTGAAATTCCTTGGTGCAGCGTGGGAACTTTGGACGTCAACCATCATGGTGACATGGGCCCAAAGGAACTGTAAACCCGTCAACATCATCTTGCCGCCATATATTCATAATGTTGTGTAAAACGAGTGAACGAATGTGCTACTTGAGTAAAGTTTGGCTTGACTTTGGAATTGCCCAGAGAGTCAATTTCCATCTACAAATTCCCAGCTATAGGTCTAATGTGTTTGGTCTTAGAGAGCCTGTTTAGCGATCCGTACGAGCCTTGCGAGGCCTTTTTCTTCTGAATTTTTTAAGAATAGGCTATATCATTTTTTTCACGATCGGTAATGCCGTAAATATTTTTTTGAGAAAACTCCAAATGAATATAACTCGATTGAATAAAGATTATAAAATCTTTAAGTTAGCCAAAATAATACAAACGCTTCAGTCATCAGTGTATTCACTCACAGAGCCTGAATAATCGGTCCAAGCAATCCTTCTAGGATAGCCCTGATCCTTCTCATGATCTGAGAAAATTGATGGTGCAGATTTTCAAGCCATTTCACAGAAACTATTGCATTACAAGGAGTGGAAGATGATTTGGCTTATAAGCTGCCAGCCTTTGTGGATGCCGAACAGCGTCACCTGGACAATTTCCACTGGAACCGACCACAGAAAATTACTTAAGTTGGCTACCGATGATTGAAGGTGGTGGAGGTGAGCTTAGGGTGTCTGGTCGAGATGGCTAGGGTGTCCTAGATGAGGGGCACAGATGGTGTGACTTGAGGTGCTCATGACGGAGAGGACAGTGTAGGTGATAGAAATGGCAGCGGAGTGTATGAAAGGCAAGGTGGAGGAAAGCAACAGGGCAGTGGTGATGCAGATGATAAAGGTTGGGATGGAGGGGGTAAAGGCTAGTGATCGAGGTAACAGCAAGGCGTGCGGAGGGATAGGCAGTAAGCTACAAGGTCACGAAGGACAATGTGGCACGGTGGTGGCGCAGATGACGAAGGTCGAAAGGGAAGAAGCAAGGGCAGCTATGACGATGCTGTGGATGGTTTGCCAGAACTTCTAATCTTTAGCTTAGAGGATTAGGGATTAAGTTTGAGATGACCTTTTTTTAGGAGAGATGAGGAGGAGGGAGTACACGCTGGGCATCAAAATCAGAGGAAGCGGTTCATGGAGATTGAGGATGACGAGCTAGTGGAACAATCGTCGAGTGGAGATTTAGGGATCGGGAAACTTAGAAATAGGGCTCCTTAATTGCTCCTCACCCATGTGGCCATGCCTAAATTGGATTGGGCCTTAGGCCATGCCTAAATTATTTTTAGGCCCAACCCATGTGCTACTCGATAATCACCTGGACTGGCCCCCAAAATGCAGCATGATGCTGCTGCCCCTTCTTACAAAACATTGCCGCAGCAAAAGAGAAGTCTTAATAGCGTAAACAAGTAGGCGAGTCTAGTTTTTAAGAACCGGACGCAGCAGATCCCTGGCCTGCATCTGCTTGTACATCCACTGCCAGTTTTCAGGTCTCACTTCACCACCAAGAGATCGTATCACAGAGCCACCACTACAGGAGCCCACCTTGCAGCAGTCTTCAAGTGGAAGCCCTTTAACCAACCCGTACAAAAAAAACACCGGCAAAGAGATCTCCAGCTCCCGTGGCATCAATAGCATATGCCTCCCCTGTAGCTGGAACTCGGACAACCTGAGGCATACCAAATTATTTTTTGTTATCAAATGATTTCTGAACATTAAACATTCCAGAACCCCCACCTACATAAAAACAAAGAAAAGAAAAAAGAAATGAAAAAGATATACATGCTACCGACCTCTTTACCATTCTTTGCAATGCATCCCTTGGAGCCAAGGGTCACAACAGCCCTTCTGCAGTGTTTGGCCAGAAAACTTAGTGCAGCCTCTGCATCTGCCTTTTCTTCTCCCCTGAAGCATATCCAATCATAAAAATGCAACGATTTTTTTTTAGGCATTTGAATTCTCTCTCAAAATATTCATCTCGCTTTCCATCGCTCTATTTGATCCCTCCAAACTGTCTAGCATGTGAGGGACTCTCACGTGAGAAAAGGAAGAAGTATCAATGGCTGTTTGACTTGAAAATAAATCTTGTATGAAAAACTAGAAAAGCTCAGGAGCTTTTAATCTATACCATGACAAGAAATAAATTCTTTATTCCCAGCAATTTTTCTTAGTTTGATCCATAAATAGTTAGCGGAAGTCCATTTTGTAACGCCGCACACGCATCAGAATATATGTGCCCAAACATCTCCAAAAAAAAATTTAAGGCACCCATTCCATTTTAATACAATGTTTAGTGGTTTAGAAACATTCTTGAGACAGCAAAATGAGACTTTACAATCACCAGTTATGCTTAACGTGCTTTAGATTTAAGTTGTAGTGCACGATAGTGACAGTCACCTTATAAGCTCTCTAGCTTCATCCTCATTGGCAAAACAAAGGTCAATATTACCGGTCTGCAGTAAATTTATGAGGTGCGACCTGGAGTCTCTTACCATCTGCACATGACAAATAATTTCCAAGCCAATACGACTTATAAGACCTAGAATGCTCAAAGGATTAAATCAATCACGTTGAGAGAAAACAACATTTTCATGGTTATACCTCAAAACTGGCCGAGTCCATGGAAACAGAGACCCCCTCCCCTTTAGCAATTTTAATAGCAGCATAGATTATTTCCAAATTTGAAATGTGCATATCTCAATACCAGCCACTGCATAGATCATCATACATATCAGCAAAATCCAAATCAATATGAGGAATCAAAGATTCTTCCAGCTCGAACATGAAAAAGTACCTTTGAACCTCTACAATCCTCTCCTTTCAACTCATCAGCCCGACAGATGTAACATATACAGAAGACAGCCACAAATGTGGACATCCACATCACTAGTTTAAAGTTGCACAAATCTAAACAGGAGAAGAATACATAAGCCTGCATACCTGGAGTTTAACAGCATTTGATAGACAAGGCCTCATGGTACGGTTGCCATCAGCATCGACCAAACATGCACACTGTTATAACAGGCGACGGTTAAAGTTTCAAATATTCCTTTTAGTCGGCTGACTCCCAAAGGGCCTCATGGCTCGTCATCACCAAAAGCACCAAATTATTATTCCACATGAGAGCCCAAAGCCTGCAGTCAGAACCCTGATGGTATTGGCAAACACTGCCCCCAGCTATGGTCCTCATGGGAGAAATGCCATCGAGGTTTGGGAGCATGCATGTGTTGACTTCGGTCAATATACGATTCAAATCCTCAATAGCAACCTGTTTATAGCTACCCATTACACCACATCGGTACATCCTAGCATGAAATGCTGAATTGCAAAAAATGATAAAAGGTGAGACCATTGAGGCGTATGTTGATACCACCATAGAAGTTTCCATTACGTGATTCATCAAAATAACATCCTTAACATCAGAAACGAGGTTGGTTTTGAATTGTCGCTTTATGGTATGGTCCGTGCAGCAGGGTTGGATGTTGTTCACCAACTCAAACCCAGCCCTCTTCACTCTTCACGTAGAGCCTTTATTGGGTCTAGAGGACCTCGACGGTTGCCTCCTAGTTTAATGACCTTGAACCGTCTAACTATTATATTAAGGTGGGTTTCCTGAATGCCACTTCTCTTCTGATCTGTAAAATGTTTTCCCCTCTCGTCTCTGGTTCACAAAGGTTTCTAGGTCGATCTAATTCTTTTGTCCAAATAATGAGTTACGCCCTTGAGCCCTGATATAAGCTGTCATTTAATTCTCATGGGATACCTACGCATGATCAAATGAAACCTTCTGGTGATAGAAATTCAGTGGCAGATTTCAGAAAACGGTCGCAAAGAAAGAGAGAGAGACGTCTGGTAGCTTTCGCTACGTTGGTCAATTTCCTGTCCTACATATATATAAACGTAGCTCACCAAAGTTCAGAAAAACATAGTAGAACAAAATACTACCCAATAGTAGCGTAGACAATTAAAATAAATTATTAAAGTTTAATCTATTAATTTGATCTAAGAATTAAAAAAGACACGCTAACAGACTCCATCCATATAAATATAGAGAAAAAATATCATACCAACCAAAATACAGCCAACAAACCACAAGTTAGAGAAATTAGTATAAACAATTATATTCTGAAATTGACAGTGAATTTAAATAGATAAAAATCATAAATCATAAAATTTAAAAAACATAATTTTTTAATAAATTTTACTATCAGAAAATCGATAAAGTGCCATAATTGATAAAACTAAGAGCAAATTCAAGTTAAACTCGTCGAGCTCCCGTAAAAAAACCAAAAAATCATATAAGAAAGCAACATATAAACACCAACAAAAAAAAAAATTTAAATAAAAATATGATTTTGCACTCACTCACGAATCATAATTGATTAAAGCGTAAGCAAGTTTACATCATACGCACGGAGATATCATCCAAAATTTCAAAAATTTTCAAAAGAAACTAACAAAACAACGGTCTCCAATCAGAGCATGCCAAACTAAAACTAGAGAACAGAGAACTAACAAAAAGTAGGAACAGAATCCAACAGCAGGCGCGCAAAGGACACAATTGAACCGCGAAACAAGAACAGAAACCGTAAAACGACGATGGCAATGGGCAATGCAGATGTTGGTGTTGATAGACCTGCTGAGAGCCGCCGCGCTCGCCGGGGATCCGTTCGAGGAGCGACCAATCGACCCTGGCGACGTGGTCGACGAGTGCTGAGAGCTGGAGGCCGAGGATGGCAGGACGAGGGGAACAAGGGTGAGGAGATTGCCCGTCATTATTGCTGAGAAGGGGGCAGCGCATCTCTACCTCGGCCCCCATCAACCTTTCTCTTCCTCCGAGAGAGAGAGATCTTGGAGGCAGAGGGTTTAGGCTTCAGTTCTGTCGCCCTTATATAGAGTGAAGGGGATTGAAAGTACTTCAACGGAATTTGTTTCCGACCATGAATCAAAGGAGACACTTTTGGTGTAGTTACGACACGAAACAAAAACATCTGGAAGGAATGCTTTTATTGGAGAAAAGTCTCCCCCGCACGTCTTTCGTCGAAAAAAAAAAATCATAAGAGTCTGCTTGGGTGTTTGAAACCAAAATTCCATAAAATTTATGGATTAGATGAATATAATAATAAAAAAATCAGTTTAAGTTAGGTTTGCTTTTATAAAGTGGATCTACCCGAATCCCAGAGGAAAAAAGATTTGCTGGTATTTGTAAATACAAGTCTTGTCCATGTTGGTTTTTTTCTAGTTTTGTTGGCTCAATCTGATGAAATTTTTGGATCTAAACATCTAAATAAATACTAAGTCTTATTTGGATAATTGGATCTAAAATTTTATAAAATTCATGATCCAGCTACCATAAGCATTGGATTATAGGCCGGACTAGATCTAAATTTACGAGTATCCTGAATTATATTTTGAATGGGTTGGCTTGAATTCCATAAGAAGAAAAAAAAAAAAAGCTTGCTGAGATTTTTTTTCTTCCTATAAAATTTAGATCAATCCACTTAAAAAATAATTCATAATACTTATAAACCCCACTTATAATTTATTATTTTTAATGGTTAATGGTTACACTGGCTCAACCCAAGAATCTCATTGGATCCCAGAGGATCCAACCATCCAAATAGGACCTTAGTGGTAAGAACCCAAATTATAGGATGGATGGTATATCTCATTGGCCAAGCTAGAAGGTTATTAATGAGATAACAGAATATGCTAAAATAACATAAAAGGCTCGTTATGATGGAAGGTTATTAATGAGATAACAGAATATGCTAAAATAACATAAAAGGCTCGTTATGATGTTGCATAGCTGATTTATATAACTTCTTGATTGGCCTGATAATTGGATAGTTATATTTAGCACAATATATCAATCAATAAACTACATATCTATTACTTTTTTTTTTTTGGTGAGATTTCTTATCACTGTAATACTATTTGTTTTCAATTTTTGCTGCTTAAGTGCCATGGCTGATATAGCTTGCAAGTTCCACAATATTGGTCAATAAATTCTCATTTTTCTTCAAAAAAAAAAAAAAGTTAAATGATTATCACGTCCGCACTTAGTTTTGTTATTATGCAAATGAATATAGCTGAGTTGTTCATTGTAGAATATAAGGCAAGTTTAAATCTACTCATTTTGATGGACAGAAACTTCTTGATTATCTAGATCATTTTAGTCACGATCTAACTTTGTGATTCATGTGAGAAGGCATGTTTTTAGCTTGTCATATAGAGTTCGTAGACCACGTTACATGAGCTGCATAAAGAGAGTATAATACATAGCCTTACAAATCTCAATGTATTCACTATCATCAATCAAATGCATCATTTCGTAAAACTATTCTGTCTAAGTGCATGTTGAAAGCTGTGACCCCCATGTAAAAAAAAGGACAACAAATATGCTGTTATTATAAGTATTTGCTATAATTCAAGGTACCAATCAAGTTTTAAAGTATTTCTTTAAGAAGTTCAGCATATCGAACAAATATGCTAATGTTTCAAATTATTCTTAAACTTTAATAATGAAAGTTCATAAAATAGTTTTATTCAATATATCTTCAATCATAATCAATTATAATAACATCATCAAAATCAACAAGATAAACATTGAGTCATTTGACATCCAATTGGTGGTATGATAATCAATCAAATCAACTAAGATCAAAGTGTAAGATTATTGCAAGCTTTAAGAGATCATTAAAATTTATCAACTTACTAAATTTTTGACAATACATGAAAACTATTCAAATTGAAGAATTATAATATACATACATGTTAATAGATCATCAAAATAAATTTAATAATAATTGGTTGTGTGATGTCAAAATAAATTTAGCTTTTATCAAGTATCATCACCTATCCACTTTCATTTCCAAAGCATCCATAAAAATTTACTCTTTTCATTTCATTGGATGCTTGGAGAACCTGCAAAATTATTTGCTCTTTGGTACCCAAGCCATCTTAGGTCCATAGAAGTTATAGCTCATGGTTTCTTTTGAAATCCAAATTTAGTTAACTAAAGCATGATCAATTTTTTTAACATTACATTCACAAATTTTATGGCCTACTTTGTTATATTTAAAATATATAATTGAATGATTTTTAAATGAAGCTTTGCATGTTTTTGATAAATTTCTATTTTTGCAATGAATTATAATCAATTCCTACTTTATCAAAAATGGCCTTTTGATTATCTAAAATAGCTTGAAGCTTTTGAGACCCAATTGTAAACTTTTCAATTATGGACTTTAAGCTTTCAATCTCTTTCTTTAGTTTGACATTTTCTTCTATAAGAGATTTATTTTCTTCTAAAAATTTTTCTTTCTCTTCAATATAAAATTTTGATTTTTTAATTTTTTTTTTCAACTTAATATTTTTTTCAACTAAATATTTTTTAGATTTAAAAAGTACATTATTTTCTTTAGTCAAAAAAAATATTTTTTTCAGAAGATCTTCTTTTTCACTCAAAAGATTATTCTTTTCATCGTTTAAAAGAAGATTTGATCTTTTAAGCTCTTTATTTTTAGCCTTAAACTTTTATATTCATTCATTAAATCTTTAAAGGCTTCATATAATTCATCAAATATAAATTGAAAAGAGTTCTTAAAATTTATCTAATCTTTATTGATCATGAGGCAAAGATTTATAGCATATTCTTCCTCTTTCTCATTTCTCATTTCTTTGCTTTGCTCCTCCTTAATTAATGCTTTCTTTTTCTTTTATTTTTTCTTCTTCTTCTTTCAATTTTTCATCCTCATGAGTCATAAGGCATATGCTGAGGTGAGCTTGATTATCCTCTTGGAAGCTTGATTCTTCTTTTCGATCAGCTCCCTCAAAAGTCATTTTCAATTTCTCCCAAATTTATTTTGCTGAAATATAAGAAGAAATTAGATTAAACTTATTTATATCTAATGAACAATAAAGTATATTTAAGGCCTTAATATTTAATTATATTATTTCTTTGTCATGCTCTTTTAATACTTTAGGGGTGTGTGAGCCATCAACTATGATCCTCCATAGACTATAGTCATGTGCTTGTATAAAAATTTTTATTCTAATTTTTTAATAGATATAATTTGATCCATTAAAAAGTGGAGGTCTAACTTAATGGAGATAAAATCAAGTCAAAAAGAAAGAGAGCTATTGTTGAGTATATGCTTGAGCTTAACTAGAATAAAGTATGTTCTTATTGTTTAGTGATTTCATGCTTTATAAATATGTAATCTTTTAGAAACTCACTATATATTATTTGCATATACTCAAAAATTTTTATCTCTTTTTGCAAAAATATAATATAAATTTTATATTCAAATTTACATAAAAAAATATATTCAATGTAAGCACCAATACAAAATCATGTAGATAGATCATTAAAATTAATAAAATCAATCAAGTAAGCATTGATGGTATAATGTGAGAAAAATTGTTAATCCAAAAATTGATTTTGATGATGATAAAAAATTTTGAGTATAAGTTATAAAATCTAACTATTCTCATGAGGATGTATAGTTTCAAAATTCCAAGTACTCATAATTTTTTAAGTATTTTTTAATATTTTAATGAAGATTAAATTAAGTTAAAAAGATAAATCTAGTCTATAAATTAATTTGGAGAAGAAAGAATTACAAACAGTCTTTGACATGCATGGCATGTAAATTGGGCCGATCTAGTCTCAGTGAAAATAGAAGACAGAAAGCACAGAAAGTAAAATTTTTAAGATTCAAAGAACTGAGCCGAATTAACTATAAATTGAGTTGATCCAGTCTGAAATTGAGCTGACTTAGTGCCTGTAATGGCTAGTTTTCAGAATTACAGTTTTTTTATCCCACAAGCTTTTCAATGGCTATTTTTTCTTCTTCAATGGCTAGATCACTTTCAGAAGTCAATGTTAGTGATTTATAATAGTGAAAAACCTCTGAAATATATAAAAAAATACTTGGAGCATTAAAAATAAGCTTTGGAGAGTATATTATGTTGAAAAATATGTTCCAAAGTCAATCGTCAGTCTGTTGATGGTTGAGCTACTTTATATTTGTAATTGATTCATTAATAAATAAAATATATTTTTGGTATTTTTCATCATAAGTATTCATCTTCTAACGAACTCCATTGTTGTGATGAAGTCCTTAGGACTATTTAGCTTCGATAAAAAGAGAATTTATTGATTAGTTCTTAAATTTGTTCACGATCAAATGATAAGCTGTTAATAAGGACGACATCATCTATCAAGCATAGATCGCTGTATGCCATATAGGTTAGTTGTCCTCTTGACTAAGAAGTATGGAGACACTGGTATGGCATATAAGTGAGATGTATAGATACATCGTCATTGAATGTGACCAACTTCAGAGCATTCTGCTGTCAAAAATATTTTTGATGGGATATAGGTATAAGTATTCTTTTGATCTGAGATCATCTCAGTGACCTGCAAGCAACTCACTGTGCTTTGGTACTAGACTAACTAAATTTTTAATTCAGTAATGAAAGGCTTCTAGGCACAGTCAAGTACTTGTGAAGTTAGAGTGTGATCAAGATGGGATTGACCACTCCAAGAGTTGGAGAAGAATGTATTACTGTATTTCAATATAGTAAAATCTTGGTCAAGATAATCTATCAGATGGATTTGATATTTTAAAATACAATGTGGACAACCTGATCAGAGTTGACAGTTGAACTCTAAGGTGTCCTACGAGCATTTTGGTTAAGAGGATGAATTATATAAAAACTATATCCGCATGGATTCTAAGGATGTTGTTCTACACATTCGATCTATTCGACCGTTGGATACCATTGCTAGATGATCATTTCGATTAATACAAAAATTTATTTTTATGTTATCGGCTTAGGTTTGGATCTATGAGGTCACACACATTAGAGCTCACGATCTGATTGGATGGTTGATCAACGATTAAGAATTATTCTAGGATTAAACAATTAATACGATTGATGTTTAATCTAGTGTAAGTATTGCAGGAGGATCGATTAGTAATTAGATTGCTAATTGACTTAATTTGATTAAGCCAAAAAGTTAAGATTAAATTTAATTAAATATGATTTAATTAAATTTGGTTTGGGTTTGATTGGATCAAGTCTAATTGACTTATTGGATAAGCCAAGTGTAAGGAAGAACTAGTCCTAGTCTAACTAGGACTCGGGTCAATATAATTTTCTAATTTGATTAAAAAATTAAATTAAAATTAAATTTAATTTAATTAAGTCTTTAAATAAATTAGAACCTTATTTAATTAAGTTGGTTTACTCTTGATTTTATTTGGTTAAAAAATCTTGTTTGACCAAGTCAAAATAGAAATCCTAGTCCTTAACCTTGCGGCACCTTAGTCCATGCACATTTTTCTTTATTTTGTGTATGAGATCTTCTCTCCCTGATCGTCACGTACGCCCTCTCTTCCTTCTTTTCTCATAAGGCAATTTGTTAGAAGACCAAGTCAAAAGTAGAGTTAGGTTTGCTTTAGGATTCCATGAGATAGAATCCTTGTTGACCAAATCTTCTCTTTCCTTGCTGGATTTACAAAAAAAATCAGAGGGGTGCCCAAGAGTTGGGCATCCCAACCACTTGCCAAATCTAGTCCTGCCTTGTCTAGTTTTTGATCTAGACAATGACTCTTCTTTTTCTATAAAATTTGGATAAATTTTGGTTTGATTTTTTAATAAAATATAGAACTTTGAAAGAGGTTTGGGGTGTGCAAAAATCAGAGGAAGAGGGTCCTTGGGAGTAGGGGTTCCATAAGCACCAAACTAGGTGTCTAAGTGAAAGAAAAGAGAAAAAGAAGAGGGTCTTCTTCTAGGGCTATTTTATTCTTCATCTCTCCTCCTTCTTTTGAGTTTTTTTCTGAGAGAGTCTTAGATCAAAAAACTCTCCTCTTCCTTCTCGTATTTTGGAGAGTCCAAGTTTTAAAGAAAAAAGCATCGGATCGATCGTCGAAGAAGGATCAGCACGGTACTAGCATGCTGTGCTGATTTTCTACATCAGACTTCATATCAAAGTTTGTAGGCTCGTGTGGACGACTCCTAGAGGCCGAACGCGTGTGCAACTCGTGACTTCATCCTCAAGCTCGAATTAGCAAGTTAGAATATCTAACTTGCATAGGTAATAGATATGATCTATTGATTTCATACCTGCATTAGATATAGTGTAGATCTAGATTGATGTGATTAACCTTTCATTCTTCTTTATATTTTTAATTTTTGATTTAATATCATATCTTGATCATATAATAGATCTGAGATCTAGATATTTACATATTTATTTAAATAAATATTTAATTTTTTTAAATTTTTTGCTGTCTGATCTTGAAAATGTTTCAAGATCTATCAGTGAAATCCTAGATATGATTTCTACATATTGAGTATTATTTGAGAAAGCTAAGGAGTGAGATGAAAAGAAGAGAGAAGAAGTTATTTTTCAGAGTGATCCTTTGTTCTTCTACTATAAAACATCCTCAAGCAAGTGAGAGCAAGAGTGAAGAGAATCAAGGAGCCTCATAATCTCTCATTTATTCAAGAAGAAAAAATCAACCTTACAAACAAAGCAACTTAGATTGTCTTCTCTTGTGCTTCAAAAAAGTTTATTTTAAATTATAATTTTATATTTTATTTTAAGTTTCTTGGGATGAGAAACTTGGGTTGGTCCAAGTCTTGAGTTGGACGTTGTATTGATTTGATTGGTGAGCCAAGGGTAAAATCAATCGGGGTTGATTATTAGTCCGGAGAAAAATAATCACTTATGCGGTTTTGATTGGTAAT
>QRFJ01000302.1:244854-301266 GCA_006176705.1 Cocos nucifera
ATCTTGAATAAACTATTTTTCAAGAAATATGGCATGTCGACTCACAATCACATTGTGGTCTTCTGGAATGTAGAAATAGTATCCTAATGACTCTTTAGGATATCCTATGAATCGAGCTCTAAAGGACCTAAACTCTAACTTGTCCGCTTGTTGTCTTTTGACATGAGCCGGACAACCCCAAATTCTGAGATGACTCAGACTTGGTTTCTTACCGTGCCATATCTCATACGGTGTGGTAGGAACGGTTTTAGAGGGAACCCTATTCAGTAAATAGATTGAAGTTAATAATGAATGTCCCCAAAGAAAATCAGGGAGGTCTGTGAAGCTCATCATGGATCGAACCATATCCAATAGAGTCCGATTTCTCCGTTCTGAAACCCCGTTGAGTTGAGGTGTTCCTGGTGGAGTCCATTGAGAGACTATGCCATTTTTCCTTAAGATAGTCTAGGAATTCCCGGCTAAGGTATTCACCTCCTCGATCTGATCGAAGAACCTTAATGGGTTTTCCAGTTTGTTTTTCTACTTCATGTCTGAATTCTTTGAACTTTTCAAAAGCTTCAGACTTGTGTCTCATAAGATACACATACCCATACCTAGACAGATCATCGGTAAAGGTAATGAAGTAGACAAAATTGCCTCTAGCCGGCACATCAAATGGGCCGCACACATCAGTATGTACTAGGGCAAGGAGATCTGTGGCCCTCTCCCCATGTCCAACAAAAGGGAGTTTAGTCATTTTGCCTTGAAGACAAGATTCACAAGTTGGATATGACTCAAAAGTCAATGGACTCAATAGCCCATTTTTCTCCAATTTGTTAATCCTATCTTCTGCTATATGACCTAATCTCAGGTGCCATAGATATCTGTCGTTTGGACTATCCCTAGGTCGTTTGGCATTCACGTTTTGCTCGATAGTTAAAACAGGTACATCAATATGTAACTGATAAAGACCATTAATAAGGAAACCATTTGCAATTTTATTTCTTTCATAAAGAATGTTACAATGGTCCTTAAAGAAGGTGATCACATAACCTTCTTGTGCTAAGCATGAAACAGAAATCAAATTCCTGCTAGCTGCAGGCACATAATAACAGTCTTTTAAAACTAAGTCTAAACCAGATGGTAATCGAAGAGGGTATGTTCCCACGGCTACTGCAGCAACTCTTGCTCCATTACCGATGCGTAGGATCATGTCTCCATCCCTCAGCCTCCTGCTATCCTCAAGACCCTGCATAGAAGTGCACAGATGAGCACTAGAACCAGAGTCAAGCACCCAACTGGATGCAGAAGAAACCGTAAGGTTAGACTCAATAACGAGCATACCTCCAGAAGGACCTTCCTTCTTGTTCTTTCAGGGTGGCCAGGTAAGTAGGGCAGTTCCGCTTCCAATGGCCGTCGCTGTTGCAATGGAAACACTTTCCTTTGCCATCGGCCTTCTTCTTGCCTTCTTGCCTTCTTTCTTCCTTTGATCCTTCCACCTTTTGCTTTTTCACAGACTTCTTTTTCTTTCCATAAGACTTTCTTTTGGAAGAAGTCCGTTCCATAGCAAGAACTGAGCCTTTAGAACCTTTCATAGAAAGCTCAGCGGTAACCAGCATATTCATTCAACTCGGCCAAGGAATTTTGAAGTTTATGCATGTGGTAATTCATGATGAATTGCCCATATGCATCAGTCAAGGATTGCAGAATAATATCGTTCTGCAGATCCAAGTCCAACTTCACACCGAGCTTCTCAAGCTCTTCCATGTCCTTGATCATTGTCAGACAGTGATCTTGGACTGACTGCCCATCACGCATCTTAGCCTTAAAAAGTCATTTTCGTGACTTGATATTTGGCTGCGCGACTCTGTTCACCAAACATCTCCTGCAGGTGAGCCAACATTTGGCGAGCAGTCCCGATATCTTCATGTTGGCGCTGGAGCTCATCAGACATCGAGCCCAACATGTAGTATCTGGCCTTATTATCTTCGTCAATCCATTTTTCCAGAGACGCTCTCTGTTCAGTGGATGGACGAGCTGGTAAGGTGGGAGGGTCCTGGTCCAAAACATGTGTTAACTTCTCTGAACCCAAAATAATTTTGTAGTTCCTGAGCCAATCTTTATAATTGGGTCCAGTCAGTCTATGTGTGTCTAGGATACGTGCCAAGTGGGTTGGACGCAGACACATTTTCCTGTAGAGAGTCAAAGATTCTAGTTAGATACTGTAATTTTGACTTGACCAATTTGTTTAGGGATTTTATTTTTAAACAAATTAGCTCCCACTATTTTCTCGGATCCCTACACTCCCTCTGTAGAGATGCGAAAATCTCCATGCGATTGATGATTTCTAGTGGGTGGTGCGGTCTCACCAACTGACTCATCACCTCACCTAACAGTTATTGGTGATGGGTTAGCCAATGAGTGAACAACTCTTGTTCAATGATTCTCTAATCATGGTGCACCCAAACTTGGTCTCTAATTCATGAATCTCACCGTATCCGGAATATTGATCCACTCCTTAGTTAAGTCAGACCCACCATTTGCATAGACTGGGTTCCTAATTGGAGTCTCTCACCGTATCCAAAATATTGAGCCCAACTCATCCTCCAGCCCATAGCATCCAATGCCTAATAGACATGGTTGCGTCTTCCCGGTGCAACTGAGCCACTGTATCCAGCCGAGAACAATCAACCCCGGGAAGGGCCCGCACATCTACAATGGTGGAAGACCTCAGACTTAATCTTTTCTTAGGGAGAATTGATTCAGGTCTCATTAAACTAGACTTGGCTTAGTCATAACAATTATGACTAACCTAGTGGCATGGGTTCAGCTCGGATTATTGACCACCTCAGATCAGAACTGTGTCAACAGATATGGCCAGGTAAGTGAGACCGGTGGAAGGAATATGCCATTAACTCGCACAAGAACGCATTCAGGTCGAGTAGCTTCCAATTAAAAACCAGTCGGTCGTCTGTGCCAAACTTACCTTAGACACCAAATTGTTGAGTCAGAACCAATTGGGTTAGCCTACAATCCAGACTCTAACCTCTGAGCCTAATTAGGTCTTGCTTGATCGTGACTCGATCTTGACCCAGACTTAATCCTATTAGGCTGGTCAATTTAAGCATTGTTGATCCCATCTAACCAACTCTTGATTCGGTTTGATCAACCGCTTAGACCTAATTGAGCTACCCAAGCCCGAACCCAGTATTATGAATATGTCTTAGATCTGAAATTCTCAATTTTAGACCTAATTAATATTCCATAAACTTAATTCTTAATTAAGTTGGGTTCATAAAAACAAAATATGCACAATAAATCCTAGGGTTAGGGTTTCAGGATCTAGGGTTTTGCAGAAAGTAAGTTTTTTTTTATTTCTGATTAAGGACGAACACGCAGCACCCCTACACATCATAAGAACACCCCATCGAATGGGAAGAGAGGGCCTTTAAACCCTTCTTCGTTCTTATGACCGGACGGCCAAGAGGAACGCCTTAATCAGGAACATGTAAATACTACAAAACAGTTATAGATCTATATCATATATCTCATATATAAAAATTAGATCTAATCATGGCATATTTTGCATACATCTCATGTATCATAATCATGCATGTTTTCAGATCTAAATTATCTCATAATAATCTAAAAAATTAGATTTAAATTGATCTAATCAAAATAAATTCTAATCTAGACAATTATGTAGAACTATTCTACAACTAGTCTAGACATGCATCTATCATATCTCATATGATATTTAAAATTAAATAATTTTTTTTATTTTATCAGATGTTATTATAACACTTATAATATCAAAAAATAGTAAATAAAAGATCTAAAATATGATTTAATCAGATTAAATCAAGACATGCAAAACTATTCTATAGAACTATTCTATTCTAGAACTAGTCATGCATATCTTCATAATCTTAGATCCAAATCATTTAATTTTAATTTTTTCTGATTTCAGATCTGATCACATCTCATGTGACATCTGAAATCACTTATTTTCTAATTAAAATAAAATTAAAATCAGATCTAAACAATTTAGAACCATGGCTCTGATACCAGTTGAAGGGAAATCCTGATTTTCCGGTCCAGGTTCGTTCAGATCTGATTAGATCAAGAGATATATTTCAAAAAAATTTTTCTCTTTGATCTCAATCAGATCTTGATATATTTCAGATCTGATTCTTATTAATTAATAATAAAATAAAATAAAAAATAAAAATTAAATCAAATTTAATTTACCTTGATTTGGGTAATCCTATTACCCTGTAGATGATCCTGATGTTTGCAGCGGAAGGTTCTGGATCTAGCCACGCAAGCGCCTGGCCTCTACCGGTATCCACTCGGGTTGGATCTGGAGATCCTCTTCTTCTCTATCACACCTCCAAAAATTAGATCTGGATCTGATCTGGAGGATCTTCAAAACTCCTTTTGAAGATCTGCAGTCGTCCTTTGCAGCAGCGCAGCCTTCTTGCTTTTGATCGCCTTTCCTTGATCTGAATCGCACCAACCTAAGTCCAAAACCCTTTTGGACGTGGAGAGCAAGGGGAGAAGAGACTAGATGGCATGGAGAAGGAGGGGAGAGGCAGCCTTGGGGCATGGGCTAAATGAAGCATTTTTTTTAAATTAGGGTTGGGCAGGGTCTTATTTATAGACCTCTTGTGATCCAACTCCTCTTCCTCCAACCAATCAAACCCTTTGTGAAATCAGATCTAAATCTGATTGGTTGGAATAGAGACCCCTGGATTCCTCCTTAGAGGGCGCCTAAGACCAGTCAAATGGTGGATTCAAGAACTGGGTCAAACTCAAGATTCTTGGAATCCAAAGGAGTGGAGTCCCTTGTCCAACCAAGGAGTCCCTCTAGGCGCCTCCTACTTGGGGCTCACGCCACCCTTGGCGTGCGCCCTTCTCCTTGCCAGGTTCTGGCAGGGGGACAAGGCCCCCACCAGCTCTCCAATAGGTGCATGACATGTGGTCAAAAGTCAAAGTCAATGGTCAACGTTTGACCAGTCAAAGGTAGACTTTTGACCAAAGTCAAAGAACAAGAAATGGCAGGTGACCAAAAATGGCAGGTGTAAATTTATCTTAAAATAAGACAACCTTTTCTGACTTGGACAACCTCCAGTCAGACCATATGAAGGCCTCTGATTGAGCACAAACTCCTTTGGCTCAGTCAGGACAACTTATTATTATAGTAAAAGAAGAACGTTAGGTTCAATCGAGTGCTAGCACGATTTTCCTTGAACCTAATTGAATCTCATTCAGATCAATTGAACTAGATCAGTTCAATTGATGATCACCAGATTCAAACCCTTGTTTGTGTGACCCAGTTAGGTTCAGTTCTGTATGGTAATGGGATATGTCATGATCTCTATCATCGACATCATCGAAACTCCTTTCGATGGATCAGAACTCTTCTGATTCGAACAGCTAGAATGATCGATCATCTAAATCATTCTAATTGCTCCCAAAATCCACCAGTGACACCTAGCAGTATATGGTGGCAACCCATCAGAGCTGAATGCGAACCTCTTGGTGCAGCTACCTGTGTGATTAAGTTCTTCTATCTTGAGCCCCGATCAGATTAGGGTTAAGGTGAACTCGTCAAACCCTAGTCTCTGTCATATGATGTAATCATTCGATTCGAGTCCAATGTGAAAATCTAAATAGAAACTCTTTCTATTATTTCACTCTACCATGGCCATGGGCTTCTGGACTTGATTCTCATGATCATCATAGGGCTGCTCCTCTACCACCGAGGTAGATAGATTCCCATCTTGATGCAATCCAGTTCCTACAATGAACATGCTATAGCCAACATACACCTCAGGGTTCCATATGGCTAGGAGACCGAGTAATGGTGTAGTCAAACTATAACACCCTCAAGGTGAACTGCCGATGCATCTCAGGTCAAAGAACCAGACACACTACTGCAGCATCGAGTCAGTCATTGACGAGAAGGTAGACTTCCTAATGACTACTCGAGGTGGTCACGCTCAGTGCCCTCGTTCTCTAACGAGTACCTGTACTCTCGCTCCGGTGTCTCCACACCGTAGACTCAAGACTCATCTACTAAAGAGAAGCGATTCGTACACCAACCTTCCGGATCAATCACCATCCTCGTGATGATCCTATGGTCGGGAGCATGTTTATGAGTTAATAATGATTATTCATGTCTTAAATTTTCAACTCTTGAAAATATGAATTATCATTACCATTAACTCAAAGGATGTATCACAGACACTAAATACACATATGTGATAGAAAATAACCCATTTTATTAATTATAGTCAAAATTATAATTTTGCCCCTAGAAGTGTATTACAAGTGTCAGCCAATTCTGGCTTCTAGGGCACATATATCTAACAACAAGTCCCCTTCATTGACACCTAACCTCATGCCCACCCTCTTTGGTTTTTTATTTTACTGAAATTCTCCATGCAAGGCCTTCTCATGCCCTGCTTCCTTATTTCTCATTAGGAAGTTGATATGGAATAAGTCAAAGTTGGAGTTTGTTTTGATTTGAAATCCTATGAGATAGTATTTTGAAACAACCAAAACTCTTCCCACAAGTGTGCTGACCCATCCTTATTTATTTTCTTTGCTTTTCATGGTAAAAGAGGACATTTTTGTGTGCCCCCCTTGCTGGTCCATGGTAGAGAAAAAAGGTGGGGGCACCCAAGAGTTGGGCGCCCCAACAACTTGCAATTTTATATCTTTCCTAGTCTAAGAATTTTACCAAATTTGGACTCTGCATATCTCATTATTTAAAAAGAATTTTTGGCTAAAATTTTTATGAAATATAGAGCTTTGAGAGAGGTTTGGGATGTGCAATAATCAGAGGAAGAGGATCCTTGGGCATGGGTGTTCCATAGGCACCAAACTAGGTGCCTATGTGAGAGAAAAGAGAAGAAGAAGAGGGTCTTCTTCTAGAGCTATTTTATTCTTCATCTCTCCTCCTTCTTTTTTAGTTTTTTCTAAGAGTGTATCAGATTAAAAAGCTCTCTTCTTCTTTCTCATATTTTGGAGAGTCCATATTTTGAAGAAGGGTGCGTTGGATCGACCGTCAAAGAAGGATCAGCATGGTACTACCATGCTGTGCTGATTTTCGACATCGAACATCAGATTAGAGTTCGTAGACTCATGTGGATGACTCCTAGAGGCCGGATGCGCATGCAGCTTGTGACTTCATCCTCAAGCCCAAATCAGTAAGTTAGAATGTCTAACTTGTATAGGTAATAGATCTGATCTATTGATCTCATACCTGCATTAGATGTAGTGTAGATCTAGGTTGATTTGATCAACCTTTCCTTCTTCCTTATGTTTTTAATTTTTGATTCAATATCAGGTCTTGATCATATAATAGATCTGAGATCTAGATGTTTACATATTTATTTAAATAAATATTTAATTTTTTTAAATCTTTTGCTACCTAATCTTGAAAAAGTTTCAAAATCTACCATGAAACCCTAGATTTGGTTCCTTCAGCCTGCTGCCTTTCCATTCTTTCCAGTTGATTTAGGTCAGTTCCTAAACCTTTCTCTTTAATTATCTATATCTTTTGGCATTTGTACCTACTTTATTTTCTTGAGAAAGTCTCAGATTTTATTTTCTTTGGTTTTTTAGGGATTTTCTCCATTTCAATTTGATCCTCATGTCCTATGAAGAGTCCTGGTCGACCAGTTCTAGAAGTTCTTTTCATTTAGCTTTAACGGACCTTCCTCATAAGAACCCTCTGCTTGTAGGAGTACCATGACCATCCTTCACCCTTGATACCATTTCCTATAAACTTCAACTCGAAGACCTTTCATTGATTAGGATTCAGTTCGAAATTCCTTCCAATTGTGAACTCAAACTCGCTGACCCTAGCAATCGAGCTAGCTCTCCTCCTCTCGATCAAACTTGCCTGTATGTTCAAACCCTCCAAGTGGGATTTCGACTTTTGATATCTTCTTTTGTAATTGATTTGTTCAAGTTTTTAAAAATTTCCTTCGCCTCCATGGCGCCAAACTCTTTTAGGTTTAGCATAGGATTTCTCTCCTTGTGCATTATGGCTGACGTCCGACCTTCCATCTTCCTATTCCGCAATTTCTTCACTTTCAAATGTCACCCGACCACCAAAGACTGATGGTATGTATCTTCCTAGTTCGACAAGAAGGGGTTGCTCAAGGGTGCCCCTTCTTCCATTCATAACTAGAAGGAGAAATTTTTTTTTGTTTTCTATCCCTTCCTAGAGCTAGGACTTCCTTCTTAGGGAGAAATAAGGAACTCGATCTGCCAAGCTCCTGGGCTTGAGAAAGAGGGTCGAATTTTGGTGGACAAGCTGAAGAACTTCCAAGCTATTCCAATCTTCAAGCTCCTGGAGGACTAGATCTTATTCATCTTCGATCTCAGTCCTCTCAATCCAGTAGGTAGTCCTTTACAGCCTACCAACTATGCATGGTCTCCTTTCCTTCTCTGACTTTGGTTTTTCTTCTATAGATATAACTCTCGAGGAGCGAAACCGCCTGGCCAAGGGGCTTAGGTCCTTCAAGGGTAAGGATAGCTCTACGGGGAAAATATCCAAGAAGGCTCACACTGATGAGCCGATCCTGATCGTGCCGATCCAGGCCACGCCCATCCCTGAGTCTAACATGGCCGCACCACGTTCAATCTCATCCCAAGGGGATGCCGCCACCTCGCTTCCTAAGTAGTGCGAGGTTGTTGTTGTGAAGAAGAAAAAGGATGCCGTCAGGAAAAAGATGAAGAGGGCGGCCAAAAATTCAAGTGGCAAAGTCTCCGATCAGGAGCGAGCTTCTTTGGATGATCAGGAGGTCATCCAATCCTTGATGAAGGACAGCATCCTCTCGCACATTATCGAAAAAATGATTGGGACAGAGGATGTTGAGAGATTTGATGAGTCTTTCACCGCGTATCTCAAGGTAACCCATTTTTCTGAACTTGTTTGAATGAAGGGTGCACTTTTAATGTTCTAACTTAACTTCTACTTGTCTTGTAGCTGGGGCATTACTTCTTTGCCCACTTGAAGGCCGTCGATCTTCACCCGGCCAAGGCTTCCAATGCCCTATAGGAGGTTCAGACAAAGGTCAAGATAGTTTGGGTCGAGGTCGACCGTTTGAAGGTGGTGTCGGAAATTCAAATTTTAGAAGTCAAGTGCCTCCGAAAGGTGTCTCAAAGAGAAGAAGAAGCTTCCATGGGGCTGAGGGCAACCCTGACCCTCTTCAAAGATAAAAGAAAGAAGGCTGAAGAGGAGGTCGGCGTCGAGAGGGAGAGGGCTGTCGAAGCCTTCAAGTCCTCCAAAGTAATGTAGGACATCAAGATCACGTTTGCCTAGGAAGCCTTCTTGGAGGGGTTTGAGATCTGCATGAGGAGGGTCGCAAAGAACTACTTGGGAGTGGACCTCGACCTTCTGATAGATGAACCTAGTGAGAAAGCCGGCCCCTCCAATGTTGGCCCACTTTCCCCATCGCCGAACCTACCCCGAGTGCTCCCGAACTTGCAGCTGAGGCTCCTAAGTCTATTCCCGAGCTTGACGCTGTAAAGGATGTGCTGAGCTCGCTTGCCTCTGCACTGATCGAGGTCTAAGACTTTTTATAAATTTATACTTTTCTTCTCTTTTTCATTCGATGTGTACCAAATATTTTGTGGAATGAAAATGAACTTTCTTTTCTTTATACTTGTGTCATGGTGGATGTTATTCAGAACCCCTTCAACGATTGTAGTCAGGATCCATCTTCTCCAATCGATGCTGAGCTATTTTCCCAAGGTATCCCTCTGAAGCCTAAAGTTAAAAGTTTAAAGAGGAAGATTCACCACCTAAAGAAAAAGTTGAAGAAGGCAAAAGTTGAACTTCAGGGATCCAAAAAGAATGCTTCAAAGGCGATGATTGAGGTAACCCATCTTCGAAAGCTACACATAAAAGATTCTGTGAGCTTCAGCATTCAGAAGGACAACTTTGAGAAGAAGATCACCGAGCTCAAGAAAAATGTCAACAATAAATCTTGGGTACTAACGGCGAAGATCAGCTTCCTCAAAGCCAATCTCAAGTGGTGAAGGAGAAGATCTGTCTATTGCAGGGGAGCTCGCCATGGTCTTCCGACAAGACTTGGTATGAGTGGGATTGGTCGAAGAGGCTCTCCACGCTCCAGAAGCAACTGCATGTTGCTGAGTTCACTTATGATACTTATTGGTTGGGTTCAAGTGAGAGAATATCCTAGCTTGAGCAAAGGCTTCATGCTGCTACTGGTGAAGTAACTCGGCTCCAGAAACAACTTGATGACAGTCATCAATCCGATATGAGCGGTGGACCAGAGTAGGTTGCCTCCCTAACGAGGACTCTAGGTGAGCTTTTGAAAGTAGTGGGGAGGGAGAAGGCCGAGGTTCAATAGCTGAGGATCTAGCTATCGTATGAGAAGCAAGCCATCAGGGATGCGGACGTCGAGTCTGATGTTTTGAGGAAGCAATAGTGAGAGTTAAAAGAAAAATTGCAACATGCTAACAGGATGTATATAGATGGTCTGTATAAGAAAAAAGAGCTTGAGGAGGAAATCCTTAGGCTGATACAGTCTCTTGTAATGGCTAGGTTCGACAACCCGAAGTCTGAGGGTTCCAGGCCTCCTTAGGACTTTGTCATCTTTTATTTTCTCTTTTTTTTGTACATGATCTTGTGGACCTTCACTTTGTAATGAACTTCAGATTTAATGAAGGAATATTTTCATCGATCATCTTTTTCTTTGTTTGGATTTAGTGCCTGTTGATTTTCTCATTCCTCTCTTTTGCTTTGACTTTTGTTGGAAGGATTGCCGCAAGAGTAGTTTTTCTCCCATCTTTTCATAATCAGAGATTTTTTTTAACTATGCTGGGGTGAGTCTATCCTTCCTTATTCAATTTCATTGATTTCCCCTAGCATGAAATGCTGAATTGCAAAAAATGATAAAAGGTGAGACCATTGAGGCGTATGTTGATACCACCATAGAAGTTTCCATTACGTGATTCATCAAAATAACATCCTTAACATCAGAAACGAGGTTGGTTTTGAATTGTCGCTTTATGGTATGGTCCGTGCAGCAGGGTTGGATGTTGTTCACCAACTCAAACCCAGCCCTCTTCACTCTTCACGTAGAGCCTTTATTGGGTCTAGAGGACCTCGACGGTTGCCTCCTAGTTTAATGACCTTGAACCGTCTAACTATTATATTAAGGTGGGTTTCCTGAATGCCACTTCTCTTCTGATCTGTAAAATGTTTTCCCCTCTCGTCTCTGGTTCACAAAGGTTTCTAGGTCGATCTAATTCTTTTGTCCAAATAATGAGTTACGCCCTTGAGCCCTGATATAAGCTGTCATTTAATTCTCATGGGATACCTACGCATGATCAAATGAAACCTTCTGGTGATAGAAATTCAGTGGCAGATTTCAGAAAACGGTCGCAAAGAAAGAGAGAGAGACGTCTGGTAGCTTTCGCTACGTTGGTCAATTTCCTGTCCTACATATATATAAACGTAGCTCACCAAAGTTCAGAAAAACATAGTAGAACAAAATACTACCCAATAGTAGCGTAGACAATTAAAATAAATTATTAAAGTTTAATCTATTAATTTGATCTAAGAATTAAAAAAGACACGCTAACAGACTCCATCCATATAAATATAGAGAAAAAATATCATACCAACCAAAATACAGCCAACAAACCACAAGTTAGAGAAATTAGTATAAACAATTATATTCTGAAATTGACAGTGAATTTAAATAGATAAAAATCATAAATCATAAAATTTAAAAAACATAATTTTTTAATAAATTTTACTATCAGAAAATCGATAAAGTGCCATAATTGATAAAACTAAGAGCAAATTCAAGTTAAACTCGTCGAGCTCCCGTAAAAAAACCAAAAAATCATATAAGAAAGCAACATATAAACACCAACAAAAAAAAAAATTTAAATAAAAATATGATTTTGCACTCACTCACGAATCATAATTGATTAAAGCGTAAGCAAGTTTACATCATACGCACGGAGATATCATCCAAAATTTCAAAAATTTTCAAAAGAAACTAACAAAACAACGGTCTCCAATCAGAGCATGCCAAACTAAAACTAGAGAACAGAGAACTAACAAAAAGTAGGAACAGAATCCAACAGCAGGCGCGCAAAGGACACAATTGAACCGCGAAACAAGAACAGAAACCGTAAAACGACGATGGCAATGGGCAATGCAGATGTTGGTGTTGATAGACCTGCTGAGAGCCGCCGCGCTCGCCGGGGATCCGTTCGAGGAGCGACCAATCGACCCTGGCGACGTGGTCGACGAGTGCTGAGAGCTGGAGGCCGAGGATGGCAGGACGAGGGGAACAAGGGTGAGGAGATTGCCCGTCATTATTGCTGAGAAGGGGGCAGCGCATCTCTACCTCGGCCCCCATCAACCTTTCTCTTCCTCCGAGAGAGAGAGATCTTGGAGGCAGAGGGTTTAGGCTTCAGTTCTGTCGCCCTTATATAGAGTGAAGGGGATTGAAAGTACTTCAACGGAATTTGTTTCCGACCATGAATCAAAGGAGACACTTTTGGTGTAGTTACGACACGAAACAAAAACATCTGGAAGGAATGCTTTTATTGGAGAAAAGTCTCCCCCGCACGTCTTTCGTCGAAAAAAAAAAATCATAAGAGTCTGCTTGGGTGTTTGAAACCAAAATTCCATAAAATTTATGGATTAGATGAATATAATAATAAAAAAATCAGTTTAAGTTAGGTTTGCTTTTATAAAGTGGATCTACCCGAATCCCAGAGGAAAAAAGATTTGCTGGTATTTGTAAATACAAGTCTTGTCCATGTTGGTTTTTTTCTAGTTTTGTTGGCTCAATCTGATGAAATTTTTGGATCTAAACATCTAAATAAATACTAAGTCTTATTTGGATAATTGGATCTAAAATTTTATAAAATTCATGATCCAGCTACCATAAGCATTGGATTATAGGCCGGACTAGATCTAAATTTACGAGTATCCTGAATTATATTTTGAATGGGTTGGCTTGAATTCCATAAGAAGAAAAAAAAAAAAAGCTTGCTGAGATTTTTTTTCTTCCTATAAAATTTAGATCAATCCACTTAAAAAATAATTCATAATACTTATAAACCCCACTTATAATTTATTATTTTTAATGGTTAATGGTTACACTGGCTCAACCCAAGAATCTCATTGGATCCCAGAGGATCCAACCATCCAAATAGGACCTTAGTGGTAAGAACCCAAATTATAGGATGGATGGTATATCTCATTGGCCAAGCTAGAAGGTTATTAATGAGATAACAGAATATGCTAAAATAACATAAAAGGCTCGTTATGATGGAAGGTTATTAATGAGATAACAGAATATGCTAAAATAACATAAAAGGCTCGTTATGATGTTGCATAGCTGATTTATATAACTTCTTGATTGGCCTGATAATTGGATAGTTATATTTAGCACAATATATCAATCAATAAACTACATATCTATTACTTTTTTTTTTTTGGTGAGATTTCTTATCACTGTAATACTATTTGTTTTCAATTTTTGCTGCTTAAGTGCCATGGCTGATATAGCTTGCAAGTTCCACAATATTGGTCAATAAATTCTCATTTTTCTTCAAAAAAAAAAAAAGTTAAATGATTATCACGTCCGCACTTAGTTTTGTTATTATGCAAATGAATATAGCTGAGTTGTTCATTGTAGAATATAAGGCAAGTTTAAATCTACTCATTTTGATGGACAGAAACTTCTTGATTATCTAGATCATTTTAGTCACGATCTAACTTTGTGATTCATGTGAGAAGGCATGTTTTTAGCTTGTCATATAGAGTTCGTAGACCACGTTACATGAGCTGCATAAAGAGAGTATAATACATAGCCTTACAAATCTCAATGTATTCACTATCATCAATCAAATGCATCATTTCGTAAAACTATTCTGTCTAAGTGCATGTTGAAAGCTGTGACCCCCATGTAAAAAAAAGGACAACAAATATGCTGTTATTATAAGTATTTGCTATAATTCAAGGTACCAATCAAGTTTTAAAGTATTTCTTTAAGAAGTTCAGCATATCGAACAAATATGCTAATGTTTCAAATTATTCTTAAACTTTAATAATGAAAGTTCATAAAATAGTTTTATTCAATATATCTTCAATCATAATCAATTATAATAACATCATCAAAATCAACAAGATAAACATTGAGTCATTTGACATCCAATTGGTGGTATGATAATCAATCAAATCAACTAAGATCAAAGTGTAAGATTATTGCAAGCTTTAAGAGATCATTAAAATTTATCAACTTACTAAATTTTTGACAATACATGAAAACTATTCAAATTGAAGAATTATAATATACATACATGTTAATAGATCATCAAAATAAATTTAATAATAATTGGTTGTGTGATGTCAAAATAAATTTAGCTTTTATCAAGTATCATCACCTATCCACTTTCATTTCCAAAGCATCCATAAAAATTTACTCTTTTCATTTCATTGGATGCTTGGAGAACCTGCAAAATTATTTGCTCTTTGGTACCCAAGCCATCTTAGGTCCATAGAAGTTATAGCTCATGGTTTCTTTTGAAATCCAAATTTAGTTAACTAAAGCATGATCAATTTTTTTAACATTACATTCACAAATTTTATGGCCTACTTTGTTATATTTAAAATATATAATTGAATGATTTTTAAATGAAGCTTTGCATGTTTTTGATAAATTTCTATTTTTGCAATGAATTATAATCAATTCCTACTTTATCAAAAATGGCCTTTTGATTATCTAAAATAGCTTGAAGCTTTTGAGACCCAATTGTAAACTTTTCAATTATGGACTTTAAGCTTTCAATCTCTTTCTTTAGTTTGACATTTTCTTCTATAAGAGATTTATTTTCTTCTAAAAATTTTTCTTTCTCTTCAATATAAAATTTTGATTTTTTAATTTTTTTTTTCAACTTAATATTTTTTTCAACTAAATATTTTTTAGATTTAAAAAGTACATTATTTTCTTTAGTCAAAAAAAATATTTTTTTCAGAAGATCTTCTTTTTCACTCAAAAGATTATTCTTTTCATCGTTTAAAAGAAGATTTGATCTTTTAAGCTCTTTATTTTTAGCCTTAAACTTTTATATTCATTCATTAAATCTTTAAAGGCTTCATATAATTCATCAAATATAAATTGAAAAGAGTTCTTAAAATTTATCTAATCTTTATTGATCATGAGGCAAAGATTTATAGCATATTCTTCCTCTTTCTCATTTCTCATTTCTTTGCTTTGCTCCTCCTTAATTAATGCTTTCTTTTTCTTTTATTTTTTCTTCTTCTTCTTTCAATTTTTCATCCTCATGAGTCATAAGGCATATGCTGAGGTGAGCTTGATTATCCTCTTGGAAGCTTGATTCTTCTTTTCGATCAGCTCCCTCAAAAGTCATTTTCAATTTCTCCCAAATTTATTTTGCTGAAATATAAGAAGAAATTAGATTAAACTTATTTATATCTAATGAACAATAAAGTATATTTAAGGCCTTAATATTTAATTATATTATTTCTTTGTCATGCTCTTTTAATACTTTAGGGGTGTGTGAGCCATCAACTATGATCCTCCATAGACTATAGTCATGTGCTTGTATAAAAATTTTTATTCTAATTTTTTAATAGATATAATTTGATCCATTAAAAAGTGGAGGTCTAACTTAATGGAGATAAAATCAAGTCAAAAAGAAAGAGAGCTATTGTTGAGTATATGCTTGAGCTTAACTAGAATAAAGTATGTTCTTATTGTTTAGTGATTTCATGCTTTATAAATATGTAATCTTTTAGAAACTCACTATATATTATTTGCATATACTCAAAAATTTTTATCTCTTTTTGCAAAAATATAATATAAATTTTATATTCAAATTTACATAAAAAAATATATTCAATGTAAGCACCAATACAAAATCATGTAGATAGATCATTAAAATTAATAAAATCAATCAAGTAAGCATTGATGGTATAATGTGAGAAAAATTGTTAATCCAAAAATTGATTTTGATGATGATAAAAAATTTTGAGTATAAGTTATAAAATCTAACTATTCTCATGAGGATGTATAGTTTCAAAATTCCAAGTACTCATAATTTTTTAAGTATTTTTTAATATTTTAATGAAGATTAAATTAAGTTAAAAAAGATAAATCTAGTCTATAAATTAATTTGGAGAAGAAAGAATTACAAACAGTCTTTGACATGCATGGCATGTAAATTGGGCCGATCTAGTCTCAGTGAAAATAGAAGACAGAAAGCACAGAAAGTAAAATTTTTAAGATTCAAAGAACTGAGCCGAATTAACTATAAATTGAGTTGATCCAGTCTGAAATTGAGCTGACTTAGTGCCTGTAATGGCTAGTTTTCAGAATTACAGTTTTTTTATCCCACAAGCTTTTCAATGGCTATTTTTTCTTCTTCAATGGCTAGATCACTTTCAGAAGTCAATGTTAGTGATTTATAATAGTGAAAAACCTCTGAAATATATAAAAAAATACTTGGAGCATTAAAAATAAGCTTTGGAGAGTATATTATGTTGAAAAATATGTTCCAAAGTCAATCGTCAGTCTGTTGATGGTTGAGCTACTTTATATTTGTAATTGATTCATTAATAAATAAAATATATTTTTGGTATTTTTCATCATAAGTATTCATCTTCTAACGAACTCCATTATTGTGATGAAGTCCTTAGGACTATTTAGCTTCGATAAAAAGAGAATTTATTGATTAGTTCTTAAATTTGTTCACGATCAAATGATAAGCTGTTAATTAAGGACGACATCATCTATCGAAGCATAGATCGCTGTATGCCATATAGGTTAGTTGTCCTCTTGACTAAGAAGTATGTGGAGACACTGGTATGGCATATAAGTGAGATGTATAGATACATCGTCATTGAATGTGACCAACTTCAGAGCATTCTGCTGTCAAAAATATTTTTGATGGGATATAGGTATAAGTATTCTTTTGATCTGAGATCATCTCAGTGACCTGCAAGCAACTCACTGTGCTTTGGTACCTAGACTAACTAAATTTTTAATTCAGTAATGGAAAGGCTTCTAGGCACAGTCAAGTACTTGTGAAGTTAGAGTGTGATCAAGATGGGATTGACCACTCCAAGAGTTGGAGAAGAATGTATTCACTGTATTTCAATATAGTAAAATCTTGGTCAAGATAATCCTATCAGATGGATTTGATATTTTAAAATACAATGTGGACAACCTGATCAGAGTTGACAGTTGAACTCTAAGGTGTCCTACGAGCATTTTGGTTAAGAGGATGAATTATATAAAAACTATATCCGCATGGATTCTAAGGATGTTGTTCTACACATTCGATCTATTCGACCGTTGGATACCATTGCTAGATGATCATTTCGATTAATACAAAAATTTATTTTTATGTTATCGGCTTAGGTTTGGATCTATGAGGTCACACACATTAGAGCTCACGATCTGATTGGATGGTTGATCAACGATTAAGAATTATTCTAGGATTAAACAATTAATACGATTGATGTTTAATCTAGTGTAAGTATTGCAGGAGGATCGATTAGTAATTAGATTGCTAATTGACTTAATTTGATTAAGCCAAAAAGTTAAGATTAAATTTAATTAAATATGATTTAATTAAATTTGGTTTGGGTTTGATTGGATCAAGTCTAATTGACTTATTGGATAAGCCAAGTGTAAGGAAGAACTAGTCCTAGTCTAACTAGGACTCGGGTCAATATAATTTTCTAATTTGATTAAAAAATTAAATTAAAATTAAATTTAATTTAATTAAGTCTTTAAATAAATTAGAACCTTATTTAATTAAGTTGGTTTACTCTTGATTTTATTTGGTTAAAAAATCTTGTTTGACCAAGTCAAAATAGAAATCCTAGTCCTTAACCTTGCGGCACCTTAGTCCATGCACATTTTTCTTTATTTTGTGTATGAGATCTTCTCTCCCTGATCGTCACGTACGCCCTCTCTTCCTTCTTTTCTCATAAGGCAATTTGTTAGAAGACCAAGTCAAAAGTAGAGTTAGGTTTGCTTTAGGATTCCATGAGATAGAATCCTTGTTGACCAAATCTTCTCTTTCCTTGCTGGATTTACAAAAAAAATCAGAGGGGTGCCCAAGAGTTGGGCATCCCAACCACTTGCCAAATCTAGTCCTGCCTTGTCTAGTTTTTGATCTAGACAATGACTCTTCTTTTTCTATAAAATTTGGATAAATTTTGGTTTGATTTTTTAATAAAATATAGAACTTTGAAAGAGGTTTGGGGTGTGCAAAAATCAGAGGAAGAGGGTCCTTGGGAGTAGGGGTTCCATAAGCACCAAACTAGGTGTCTAAGTGAAAGAAAAGAGAAAAAGAAGAGGGTCTTCTTCTAGGGCTATTTTATTCTTCATCTCTCCTCCTTCTTTTGAGTTTTTTTCTGAGAGAGTCTTAGATCAAAAAACTCTCCTCTTCCTTCTCGTATTTTGGAGAGTCCAAGTTTTAAAGAAAAAAGCATCGGATCGATCGTCGAAGAAGGATCAGCACGGTACTAGCATGCTGTGCTGATTTTCTACATCAGACTTCATATCAAAGTTTGTAGGCTCGTGTGGACGACTCCTAGAGGCCGAACGCGTGTGCAACTCGTGACTTCATCCTCAAGCTCGAATTAGCAAGTTAGAATATCTAACTTGCATAGGTAATAGATATGATCTATTGATTTCATACCTGCATTAGATATAGTGTAGATCTAGATTGATGTGATTAACCTTTCATTCTTCTTTATATTTTTAATTTTTGATTTAATATCATATCTTGATCATATAATAGATCTGAGATCTAGATATTTACATATTTATTTAAATAAATATTTAATTTTTTTAAATTTTTTGCTGTCTGATCTTGAAAATGTTTCAAGATCTATCAGTGAAATCCTAGATATGATTTCTACATATTGAGTATTATTTGAGAAAGCTAAGGAGTGAGATGAAAAGAAGAGAGAAGAAGTTATTTTTCAGAGTGATCCTTTGTTCTTCTACTATAAAACATCCTCAAGCAAGTGAGAGCAAGAGTGAAGAGAATCAAGGAGCCTCATAATCTCTCATTTATTCAAGAAGAAAAAATCAACCTTACAAACAAAGCAACTTAGATTGTCTTCTCTTGTGCTTCAAAAAAGTTTATTTTAAATTATAATTTTATATTTTATTTTAAGTTTCTTGGGATGAGAAACTTGGGTTGGTCCAAGTCTTGAGTTGGACGTTGTATTGATTTGATTGGTGAGCCAAGGGTAAAATCAATCGGGGTTGATTATTAGTCCGGAGAAAAATAATCACTTATGCGGTTTTGATTGGTAATCCAGAAAAAATCAACTTGGTTGATTGTGAGTTCGAAAAATAATCGTGTATGATTTTAGTTGGTGAGATAGAAAAAACCAACTAGATTTGATTGTGAGCCCAAAAAATAATCGGACTATAATTTTTGTTGAGAATTATAGTTGAATTCTCAAGGGATATACTTGGGAAGTGGACGTAGGTATTAAGTTTAGCACCGAACCACTATAAAATTTATGTGTTTGTGATTGTATGCTTTTACTCTATTACTTTTATTCACTGCACATTATATAGCTAGTTTCATTTAAATACTTAATTAGTTTGAATTGCTCATATCTTAAGTTTAAATTTAAAATATTCAATTTACCTTTCCTCTTGGGTAGCCATCCTTGGACAATAAGTAGCATCAGAGCAAGAATTAAATAAAGAATGTGCAAGCAAGTGAAAGTCAATTGTAACTACAAATATGGAAGAAACCTCGGCAAATATTAAGGGGGAGCTTAATGATTTTGGACTATTAAAGAAAAATATACTCTGTTAATTTTATTGATTACCTCCTTTTGAGTTATTCTTTTGGATGTTGTCAAAAAGGGGAGAGCTATTGTTGAATATATGCTTGAGCTTAACTAGAATGAAGTATGTTCTTATTATTTAGTGGTTTAATGCTTTATAAATATGTAATCTTTTAGAAACTCACTACATATTATTTGCATATACTCAAAAATTTTGTCATCATAAAAAAGGGGGAGATTGTTGATCCAAAGATTGATTTTGATGATGACAAAGTATTTTGAGTATAAATTATAAAATCTAACTATGCTCATGATGATGTGCAGTTTCAAAATTTCAAGTGCTCATAATTTTTCAAGTATTTTTTGATATTTTAATGAAGATTAAATTAAGTCAAAAAGATAAATCTAGTCTACAAATAAATTTAGAGAAGAAGTGATCACAAATAGTCTTTAACGCGCATGGCACGCAAACTGAGTCGACACAGTTCAAAATTGAGCCAATCTAGTCTCAGTGAAAATAGAAGATAGAAAGCACGGTAAGTGAAATTTTCAAGACCCATGAAACTGAGCTAATCTAGCTATAAATTGAGTCAATCCAGTGGGACCGAACTGATCCAGATTGAAACTGAGTCGGACTAGTACCTATAATGGCTAGTTTTCAGAACTACAGCTTTTTCGTCCCACAAGCTTTTCAATAGCTATTTTCTCTTCTTCAATAGTTAGATCATTTTCAGAAGCCTATCTTAGTGACTTATAATAGTGAAAAATCTCTGAAATATATAAGAAAATACTTGAAGCATTAAAAATAAGCTTTGGAGAGTATATTGAGTATTATTTAAGAAAGCTAAGGAGTGAGTTGAAAAGAAGAGAGAAAAAGTTATTTTTCAGAGTGATCCTTTGTCCTTCCACTACAAAATATCCTCAAGCAAGTGAGAGCAAGAGTGAAGAGAATCAAGGAGCCTCATAATCTCTCATTCATTCAAGAAAAAGAAATCAACCTTATAAGCAAAGCAACTTAGATTGTCTTCTTTTGTGCTTCAAAAGAATTTATTTTAAATTATAATTTTATATTTTGTTTCAAGTTTTTTAGGGTGAGAAATTTAAATTGGTCCAAGCCTTAAGTTGGACGTTGTATTGGTTTGATTGATGAGCCAAGGGTAAAATCAATCAGGGTTGATTGTTACCTTGGAGAAAAATAATGACTTGTGAGGTTTTGGTTGGTGATCCAGGAAAAATCAATTGGATTGATTATGAGCTCGAAAAATAATCGTGTATGATTTTGGTTGATGAGCCAAAAAAAATAAATTGAATTTGATTGTGAGTCGAAAAAATAATTGAATTGTAATTCTCATTGAGAATTATAGTTGAATTCCCAAGGGATATACTTGGAGAGTGGACGTAGGTGCTGAGTTTGGCACCGAACCACTATAAAATTTATGTATTTATAATTATATACTTTTGCTCTATTACTTTTATTCACTGCACATTATATAGCTAGTTTTATCTAAATACTTAATTAGTTTGAATTGCTCATATCATAACTTTAAATTTAAAATATTCAATTCACCTCCTCCTCCTGGGTAGTCATTCTTAGGCAACATATGCTATGTAACTATGTTAGCAATATTAGATAGAGTATTATGATATTTTCTTAAATTTTTAAGCTTTTTTTTTTCATAAAAGGACTGCTATTAGAGGCACATTACATTCCTTTTGTATAATTGGTCCAGTGTGAATTGCATAAGATGACATGACAAACTTTGTTTGATGGTTTTAACATCTAAAGTCTAAATCTATCTCATATGGACACTACCATTGAAACTAAGAATGGTTCTATATTTATTGCTTGAGGACCTTAAGATGTCGTACTGTGTTTATTTCATAAAACTTGGACCTGCTTCAAACCTTGAGGATAATAAAGTTTATGCAGTTAGCTCGGAGAAATTTATTACTCCGATTATTATGAAAAGTCGGGATATCTTTATTCATGCAACGTATTCGAGCATTTGCAAAGATAGAAATAATCAAATCTTCTTTCAAATGTCTTCCTTGACACTCGGGATTATTCAAGTTATCCTCTTTTGCATGTCCAATGCAGTGTCTTAATAGAGAAAATGGCCTAGAATGTTTTTAAATTTAGATTTGTCTCAAACCTTTGGAATGCCTTGCAATGGGAATAGCATTGACACTATTTTTAAATTTAGATTCGTCTCGAACAATTGGAATGCCCTGCAATGGGGATATTATTGTCTTCCCCCTTTCCTTTTTCATAATCTAAATAGATTTCGGCTGCGATCCTCCCCAATCCAATCCAATCCAATTTTTTTTTAAGAAAATGAGATGACATGTTTGTTCTTGTGTCAAAGGACCATATGTATGCTCATATTTCTGTAGCAGGTGAAAAATGCCTTCATAATCTTATCTTGGCCAATTTTGTTGGTCACGGTCGTGTTTTTTTATTGTTCTTGTTCCTTTGTATCCGAGCAGGTGATGATTTTCCCCAACAAAGAAAAGTGAAAAAAATTTGTTTTAAGAAAAAAAAGGACATCAAGAGAGGAAGACGGCTAACGTTGGCATCTCATTTTTATGAACAAAAAATATTGCTGTCTCATTCTCGACCAACCTGCAACTCGCCAAGATTAATGTTGCCAAGCGTTATGTCAACAAACAAGTTAGAGTTCATCGAGTTAAAGGAAGACAGAAAGGAATAAAGGATATCCACTAAGAACCTTAGTCCATAATTAAGGGTGATGCATGTTTTACCTGTGGGTGAAAAGAAAGAAGTGATGGGAAACCAAAAAACTAGGTTGTTCTTCAATCAAAGACAAATGACTTGGTTATTTAGTCCAGCAAATTTATATCCAGTCTGTACATGCTTGGGTGCATGTACTGTTGCATGGGCGACCAAAAGTAGATTAAGGGCTTAATTTGATCTCATGCAACTTTGGGTACACCTTAGTTAACTGAAACTATAAAGAAAAGTTTCGCCTTGGATATCCTGGTGCATCTATCAGCTTCTCACCCCCATTCTCAACGAGAGAAGGAGAGCTGGACCCCTAGTGGAGGGAAGCCTGGGCTGGGGACTCGGGGGTTGTGATGTGGGTTGAGATGATGCATGCATGCATGCATACATACATATCCATCCATGCATGCATGCATACATACATATCCATGCATGCATGCATATAAACATACATACGTACGCACCTATGGATATGTATATATACATACATATCATATATATATATATACGTATATATATACATGCACATCTAGGATTGTTAATTCGTATGAAGTAAGTAGCTCCCAAATCAAACGGCTTCCCGTGGCGTGGTGTCGTCACGTTAGCTAGTGCTACTGGCAAGAAAGTAATAGAAGGGTGTTTCCTCCATCTTTGTTCTGATTCTAAGTCGGTGGCCTCAAAAGTGGTTTGGCTTCTCAAAAAAATATATGAGTAGGTATTATTGTTTCATCTTTTTCCAAGTACACGGTCTAGGTTTCAAATAGGAATGAAAGTAGTATGAATACTATCGGTCCGATCTATTTTCGTATCCGAATTAATTCGAATATGAATAAAAATTTAAGGATTCGACTAATATCCATATCCATATCCATATTCGTAAAAAAAAAATTGATATGGATATGGATGAATAACTATCCGATTCATATTCGAATATCCAAATCTATATCTAATTCTATATAATTTTATATAGTACTTATTAATTTTTTTAAAAAATATACCATCATATAAATATATTATTAACTTGATTTATCATTTATTTAATAATATCTTTGATTCTATAGTCATAAAATTTAATTATCTAAATTATATCCATAATTATATCAATACTTCTAGTATACGAATTATATCCATATCCATTTAAATAAATATGGATATGAATTTTTGTATCCGAATAATATCTATATCCGTATTTATATTCGCCAGATAAAATAAATATGGATATGAATATGTTGGTATTCGATCGATATTCGATCTGGTTTCAGCCATAGTTTCAAATTCTTATCAAAATTTTGATCAAGGAATAACTGGTACCTTGGTTAAGTCATAGCTAGGCATTTCATGTATTTTGGAGAAGGAAACAAGGTCGCAGTCCATATGGCTTGGTCATGCATATTCCTTGTAAGAGAGTTATCCACATGATTGAGTACTGCATGGACCAAGTAGTATGGACGTATTTTTTACAACATATGACATGAAAATTATTAGTTTGGCCACCCATGGTGGCCTGGGTAGCATCATCACAAATTTAAGATGACATGCGTTAATTTTGTTAGCTGACCTCAGAAAGGAAAAAAAAAAAATTTTGGATCCCCCCAATACCGTAGATTTTGTCATCTGACCTCGTATAAATATGCTAATCATATGAATAAATTCACTTCTGATAGTTTTTGCATCGACCCGGAAGAACAAGGAAGCAGATAAGAGAGAAGCGTGCGCTCGTGCAACAAATGCTCACACGCTGTCAGTAGACAACATCACACGTGCCCCAAAACTCTTACCAGATCTGGGCCCGTAACTTTCTGGACGTACCCTGAATGTAATATCTAGTCCGGGCACCGTTCTTTCGAGCCGGGCCAGTACGGATCGGCCCAACCGTCAATCGTTTGTGGGCATCACCGACGACCACGACCAGGTCCGTCTCACGGAATGGACTCGCTATTGATCCCGTATTTCGCGGATTAACTGTGATGGGATGAACCGACTCAAAAGTCCTCCTTTTTCTCTGGCACTCGATTCCGTCTTCTCCTTTTCTTGAGGAGAACAAAACTGAAGCAGAGGCCCTTTAAATTTTTCCATTCCCATCTACCCCGCTTCCTCTCCGCGTCCCCGCCCTCATCCGATCCCATGTTAAAACCCTAGCCCTCTCTCTGACCCTGCTTCCCTCCTCTTCGGTGGCCTATTACCGGCTCTGCCCGCCGCTCCTCGAACCCTAATCTCGCTGTAGGCCCGGTTGTCGACGGATCTCTCCGCCCCTTCTTCGCGTTCCGAGGTTTTGTTTGGCGATCGAACCCTAATCTCCATCTATCCTCGTGTGTTTGCCGAATTCTAGGTTTTGTTTTCCTGATTTGCCATCTTGGATTCCTGCTTCTTGGAAGGAGCTGGTAGGGCTTTCTGAGCTCACGTGGTGGTTGATTTGCTTCGAAGCCCCAATTCGTCTGGAAAGCCCTCACAGCGGACGTGGGCTTCCGGTATTCAGCCTCTCTTTTCTTATCAAGAACCCTAATCACCGCTAGTCGGACCTTCTTTCTTGGATTCCTGACGTTTTTCCGAGCTGCCCGGATCTTGTACGAAGTCTTATATAGGGTACGAAGTCTTATATAGGGAAAACCGTAACATCCGAGGTGAGCTTCCGGTATTGATCCCCGTTTTTCTCATCAAGAACCCTAATTACCGCAAAGCCGGTTTTTCTTTCTTGGATTCCTGGCGTTTTTCCGAGCTGCCTGGATTTTATACGAAGTCTTTTATATAGCTACTTGAATCCACGTTCCAAGATCTGCACTGAGATCTCCGTGTGGTGGTGTTTCTAGGTATATAATTAGGCCCTAGTTTTCATGGAGGGATCTTCGGGCGATGGCGCTGCTGCTTCCGTGCCACTGGTAAAATGGAAAAACGATTTCTCCAGGGCATTTCAGTTTTATCTGGACAGGTCTACTCCCCATGCGGTCGGGAGATGGCTGGGAACGCTGGGAATTGCTGCGATCTACTGTCTCCGTGTTTATTATGTTCAGGGGTTTTATATTGTCACGTACGGGCTAGGGATCTATTTGCTGAATCTCCTGATTGGGTTTCTGTCCCCGATTGCGGATCCAGAGCTGGAAGTTTCTGATGGGCCTGCCCTCCCCACGAGGGGTTCGGATGAGTTCAAACCGTTCATTCGCCGCCTTCCCGAATTCAAATTCTGGTATATTTTGGCCTTTTCCTGCTATGATTTAGGCTCTTCCTGTTTCTTTTTCATTTCATCCATAATTGGATTCTTAGTTGCTCACACACGAAATAATAAGTAAAATATTTCTAATTACTTTAGCTCTCATGTCTCAGACATGCTGCCTGGTTCCACTCGTCCTCTGTAGCAGTTCTTGAGTTACCCTTTCATGTCATTTTCTCTTCTGGAGATAATTTTTCTGTCATTTCCTGGTTATCAAAATAATTATCTCATTTTGTATTCTGTTATATGAAATAATCTTAACCACTTTCCAACTTCTACACCATATTTTAATGGTGGTAGCTTGGTAACTTTATGTATCTTGCTGAATCTATTGTAGTTTAGAGAAGTTTTATGACATGTTCTTAACCTGATGTCAACCCTCAAATAGCAACATCATTCTCTGAATGACCTTGCACTTGGTTTGTCATTTTTCTTCTCCGTCAACTTTGAGGTTTATGTTGTTATTATCACTTGTCCACAGGCTTCAAAGAAAAATGGGAAGTGTTATTGCGTTTTTGAAAGTAAAGCAATTTAGTATGTTTAGCTTTGGGGAATGGGACTATTTAATGAACTGTTTGCAGTATATGTTTTCTCCAAGTTAGCTCAATGCGCAAACCTTTTATTAATGAATGTTGCTGATCTCTTTACATTGTTTATGTAATTTACTTATCCCTACATCTTGGAAATGTATAAATTTTGATGTAAAAGTAATTTATTATTGAGCAGCTTTAAACCGTCCAAAGATTGTTAAGTTATTTAAAGTTTTTTTGCCCCATAATATGAATATGACTATTGCACTGCCACAATCAAAGCTAGACCAAACCAGCCAGCCTTGTTCCATCCTGTTCTTTTTTAATTTCTTATTCCAAATGATGCATTGAATTCCTTTTGTGTGTAGAACATCTCAACTTAAATCATTTAAGGTTTTGTGTGTGTATATATTTATATAGCATACTAGGACATAGTTAAGTAATACTTTATGATTTTAACAAGCTATAAAAGCACTAGTTACTTAAAAGGAAAAAGGAATGACCAGGTAAGGTAGTGACTGCACACTTAACATAAGTCCCTGATACAGTGCTGCATGGACACGGTATCCATGTTCAGATTCATACCCAAATATCTGATTTGACAAAAGGACAGAAAAGATAAGAGGAAATGGAGGAATGAAATAGCGTAAACTAAATTACATATGCAATAGTTTTTTTCCGAAAGTTTGTAAAGGAAGACGTTAGGATATACAATTTGATAATTGTTTCATAAGTGTTTCTTTCTCGCTAACTGACAACTTATTAGTGATTGATTTATTCTTATAGTTTTCAAATTTTGTTGATTTCAATGATTGTGACTTATTCTGAGTGTACAAAGCGAGGTATATACTTGTGAATTGATGTTTCTGCCATGTCTTAAAACAATGAGGTGTATACTAGTAAATTAATAATTCTCCTATAGATTGTAAAAGGTGGACTCAAGTATTTTATAATGTTTTTCTCTCAAGTCTTATCTGATTTCCAACTTGTGTCAACATGGATCCATCAAGTGGGAGGCTAGTACCGCTAACACTGTTCTAGTGTAAATCTTCATATGGAATTAATGAAGAAGACTATTGGTGCATGCTTTAGGTGCGGTAAAATTATATTTCAATTGAAGCATTGCTGCACACTTTGCATTTTTAAGCTTGGGAGTTGATATTTCTATCATTTTATTGGGACCATGAGAAGGTTAAGCAAAATTTCAGTAGTTTTCCAAGCAATGAGTTTGCAAAATTGAAGTCTGTCTTCCGAAAATAGCTATCATTTTTGTCAAAATATTTAATATTTTAGTTGTTTGGAAATTCTTTCTCTTGTTAGGACCTTTTGCTTTATATTCTTTCCTTTTCTTTTGGTAATTTGTGAATGCCATGTATCCTTTTTTTTCCATGGTGCCCATGAGTGAAAATTTAGGATTTGGGAGCAAGCTGCTACCTTTAGTATTTGACAAGTTTTGAGCATCATCTCCTGTAAAACCTCCACTAAGACTCTCTAGAGGTATGTGTAGAACTTTTTCTAAGAAGGAAGATGTCAATATATTATGTATGTATGCATACAGCAGGGCTGAGGACCACCCTTCGAGATATAAAGTTATATATAAGCTGCCATAGGTCCATTTAAGAGTGACAATCTTCTTTTGTTCATTCTTGTATTTTATCAACCTTTTTGTTTTGATCTGCATATGTTGAAAATTATTAATTTTGTAAGAAGAGCGTATTTGCATATATGTTTAATTATTATTTGTATCAAGAGATATGGGATCTATATTATTTGATATTTTATGTTTTCTGGGACTGTATTGTATTAGCAATTTTAGTTCTCAAACTGTATGGGTCATTATTTGAACTTATTTATGGTTGACCTAGAAATGATAGTTAAAATCTATACATCATTATTTAGAGAGGTTGGAGGTAAAAATGAACGTTGGATGGTATTAGCTTTAAATATTTCAAAATTAGTTCACAAGATTAAGCATGATAGAAATTTGTGGGAGTAATAACCGTCATTCTCAATCCATAATGTAGCAGAAAAGTGCTTCTGATTGGTATATTTTTAATACCTTTTTTGAAATTTTGTGATGATCTTTTTTTGAAGGGATATTTCAAGGTTGTTTTAAATTTTCTTTTACTCATAATATGATGTTGCTGACAGGTCCTGATGTTAATTTCATCACTCTTTCATCTGAAGAAAATTCTTAGATTCTTTAATTTGCTTGTGGATATTAACATTGTGCTTTTGACTTTATTGATGCTTATCATTAAAATGATACCAGCATTTTGTAAACTAGATGTTAGATGCTTTCGGTGCTTCGAAATTAGGTGAATTAGGGTGGATGTGTTGCTTTAGCACTATTTTGTGTTGTTGAATGGGTTCTTAAATCCTAACCAAGGATTTGATGATAGAACATATTGTCTTGATACTATTCCATACTATACCATTTCGACAAGAAATCAGGACCTAAGACACCTGCAGGTAATACTTCCATCTTCAACCGGGATACACAGACCATCTTTGGTTGCATCCTGATGCTTGGGATGCATTGCAATGGTCAGGATGGACCGGGATGCAATTTCTTTGTTGCTAATGCCTGTTTTGGTCCGCCCTGACAATACCATCCCATCTCCGATCATCCCATGAGCTAGCTAGAATGGGACCTGTACTGAGATTTGAACTCTCGGTCCGACAATTTCTTTTGTGGTCATTATAGTATGAAATAAGGAGATTTAAGTTGAGTTCTTTGTTTTATCTTGGTTTTGGAGTAGCAAAACATGCCAGGAAGCAAAGATGAACTGATTGGAGATATGAGTTGTCTTAAGTGATGTACAGTCACTTGCAATAATGCTGATGACACTTTTGCTTTGTGATTATGATGCTGATGATACTTCTGCTTTGTGATTATGATGCTGGCTGGCTAATTAATGTATGGAGTCTGAGTTGTATGATGTAATGTACAGTCACTTGCAATATGTGGATGATACTTCTATTTTGTGATTATGATGTTGGCTAGTTGCTTAATATGTGGAGTATACATTTTATAAAATCTAGTGGTGATTAAGTTCCCAGCTGCAATAAGAGTTCTTATGTTAGGGTCATAAATGAATGATGATTTGCCATGAAAGCTATAATTCTTTGACAAATCCCTTTGTGTTTATTTGGTCATCTGTTGTATAAAAGGGATGGCATAATGAAAATTTGGTCTTGATGGTGTAAACCAAGATCAAAGGTTTGCCGGTCAAGGAGTGAGATTTGATCTTGATAAAAAAAGTTGCTATCTCAAAAGCTATGTGATCTTCCATTAAGGCCCAGTTGGAGATTGCTGTTGATAGTAGAGCTAGCTTTTGGAGCTTTTAGAAGTAGAGTTTTTATAAAAGGTTGTTTGTTGTTTGCTATCCACATTTTTAAAATGCTATGCTTTTGGTAATCAAATTGGGGAAGTGCTTTTGGTAAAATAAAATAGATCTTGCATAGTGTTGTGTAGTAAAGTATGATGGAATGTAGTATTATATATTATTATGTATTAAAACATAATTACATAGTATAATATAATTATATTGTAACATGACATAATATAATATTATACTTCAATATAATATTATTATAATGTAATATAATTAATAATATAATATACTATACTATTATATTATAATATTATAATTATTTTTACCACAATATTTCAATATTATTATATGATTATAATAATATATCTTATTATTATAATGTAACAATATAATATATTATATTATATTAATGGTATTATAATAATATAATATGATGTGATATGATATATTATATTTATATTATTATACTATAATATGATATGATATGATATATTATATTATATTTTAGTACAATAGTATGATATGGTGTGATATCATGTAATGTAAGATGTAATTATGAGATTTATTTGTGGGCATTTTGGTCATGCCAAAACATCTTCTCAACATCTGCCAAAAGGCACTTCTGGGGAATGGAGCTTCGCCTAATTAGACCTTTTCATCTTTCTAGCAAAGCCAAAACAGCTTTCAGATTTTTTTATCATATCCAAAAGTGCTTTTGGAAGGTCAAAATATCTTTTTGGCTCCCCAAAGGCTTTGCCAAATGGGGCCTTAATGGAGACAGGTTTGCAAGCCATCAACTTGGCAAGTATGTAAGTAAAAGAATGAACCTTGGGGATTTAGAGTGTTGAGGAGCTGAATAGCCTTTTGTTATGGATTTGGCCTAGGATTCAAAGAAGTGGAGGCATATCCATTAATGTTTAGGAAGAATAGTGGGCTAGATTAGTGTTGTTTGGCTCTTGCTTTTACTTACCTACTTGGTATGAAGGTTTTAAATCTTGTGGGATGGGGTTGTATTAGTTTTCCGGTGGAATGCGGCGTGTTGCCACCATGCTGCACTGTCTTGACACTTGGGAGGTGAGATGGCTCAAGATGTGCCAATATTGATGCTAGGATTATTGTCCCTTCTCAGCATCCCGTATGCTTGGTATCACCTGGTAGGCTGCTTGGTTGGTTATAATTGATGCCATTTTTCATAGGATGTTGCTTGTAAGAAGGTATTATGACTAGATTGTGTGGTGGCTGCAGTGCTGAGTGGAATCTGGACCACCATTTTTTTAATGAAAAGAACTGAGCTACTACATAGATTGTGATGACAGATATCTAGATTCTTGAAAGCAAGCAAAGCCCCAGGATTCGGAAATTCTTTTAAAATATCTGTCAGTGGCAAAAACTTGCTACTTGTGACCATCCAAGGCTGGTAAAACAACAAACTTAGAGCAACATATCTTGCTTTCTTTGGTATCAAAAATAGATGCTATCTTGGTTTTCCTTGGATCAATTTGTTAGGTGACTGAAGTAGTGGACCAGCTTCCAACCCCCCTCCCCCCTCTCTTCTCCTCTCCTAGCTTTCTCACTTTTCCTTAGACTCACTCTTTTCTCTATTGCTTGCTACTCATAACCACCTCCTCTCTCTTAGTCTCCCTTAAATCACCTTGGTAAATTGAATCTTCTTAATTGAATTTAAAGAAGTATTTTACAAAGTGAATTATAAAACTTCTGAGGTATTTTCCAATAATTATCATAAATATATATTTTAAAGATGTGTAATAAAAAATGCTTGAGTTATGTTGAGGTTGCTTATTGAACATGCTAAGTACAACAAATACTCCACACTCAAATCGAATCCTTTCTAAAACCTAACAATTTCAAACAATTTACACCTCAATCTATAACCTCTTGAGCTCTTTAATAGGTTTAAGTACCCTATCAAACCCTCATTACTCTCTCAATCCAATTAACCTCCAATGTTCCATGCAAACACGAATATTCATAATTAACGAAATAATTCGCTAAAAATTATGAAATTTAACAGAAAATATTTTAAATAATTAGGATAATCATTCTTATGCTTACTTTTGTTCAAATAGATCAAATTTTGATGGACCCCTAGGTTTTAAGCTTAGTTCTTTCCTTAAAACAACAATAGCTGTCAAAATACATATCCAATATATATATATATATATATATAAATATAATAATAATAATAATAATAATTATTATTATTATTATTATTTTGGGGGGTGGGTGAGGGGGGGTAATCCTTTGACCATAAGAACTTTAAAGATGTAAGTCATGTTGCCAAAAACTCGGTGGATGTAACTAATAACATAGGCTTAGAAATTACCTCAATCATATCATTGGCTGGAAGCCAGGGCCTCAAACCTGATCTCTACTTGATTAATGCAGTGGTTGCTTCTCCTTGGATACATAAAAGCCCTCCTTATGGCTAGGTTAGAGAGGACAAATCCTCAGTAGAGAGGGTGAGAGAGTGGGAGGATGATGTAGATTATATATGTTAGGTCAAGAATGAAAGTAATACAAAAGGGATGGAAGAAAAGGGTGAAATAGGATATTAAGAGAGCTCGTGGTTATGGGTGGCGAGCAAGAGAGAGAAAAGAGAGAGTATGTAAGGGAGAGCGAGGGAAGAGAGGGGAAGAGATTGAGAGAGAGGCATGGTGGGTGGTGTTGGTGCACATGCAAAGAAGAGAGGTGTGGTGCCCCGCTTCATAAATAGGGGTGTGCAAATGGTTCGGTTGATAGAAAATCGAACCGAACCGTTAATTATTTTGGTGTTTGGTTCAATTTTTCTCTCGAAAATTTTGGTTTCGGTTTAAAACCGAACTGAAGTTTTTTAATTGGTTCGGTCTTCGGTTTTTAAGTTGATAACTTCGGTTAATCGAAAATTGAAATGGCTGACTGATGATAAATATTATATTGGTAGATTATAAAGTGCTTGAAGTAATTTTATTGGATTGAGCTTTTTTTAAAAAAATGTTTTGTTGTTGATTTGAATTTGAATAATAATACTAAGCTTAAATGTAATTTTATAGTCCAAATAATGAAAATATTAAAGAATTTAATAAGTTCAGATCCTAACCAAAAGCTCAGCATAGAGAAGCTTAAAACTGAATTACTGAACCGAACCAAACCAAAATTTGTTTGGTTTTAGGCTACTTCAGTTCGGTTTTTGGTTCCATAAAATGCAAGTTCGAAAGTTCGGTTCTTCAAAAATTCGGTTTGGTTTGAATAAAAAAAAATCGAATGCACACCCCTACTCATAAATGGGCCCAACATAGTGGACCGGACCATGCGTCCTAGTGTTTGAGCTTTGGAACCTGTGATTAAGGATGGAGAATGGTAGATATAGCTTTGGTGGGCTCCCTGGCCTTGGTAATTAATCGTGAGGTTGGAAATCCATGATGCAAAATTTGAAAGAAATTGGATATATGAACGAGTGGCAAGTAGGTGTTATAATGTGGAAAATGCATTTAAAGAGTGTAGGGCCATCATTGCCTTAGGTATGAAACACGTAATTTGATTGAAAAAAAATAAAGCATCTTACATTTATTTGTTTTTAATATGCAAAACAGTGCATGCATTACTTGATTATTTTCCTACTTTTTTGGGAGAAAACCATGATAAATTTTAGATGTGCATATCTCTACATAATCAGGTCCAATGGGATATCATACTGCTATAATTTTTTTGTGAAATGGAAGAGCTCAATATTGCAATATTAATTCCACTTTTTGTCAATATGTGCATACATGCATCCATAGAAAATAATTTGTGTCAATATAATAATAAATGCCTGTGAACAGTATAATATTTCTTTTTAAAGAATCTGTAATTATCAATTGATTAGCCTATTTGTTTGCAAATCCTTTTATTAGTTAAGAATTCAGCAGATACGTCTACCATGAGCAGTGAATGGTGGCACCTAATCTCATCTTGTTTTCTTCAGGTATTCCATAACGAAAGCCTTCTGTGTGGCTTTTGTGATGACTTTCTTCTCTGTATTTGATGTTCCTGTATTTTGGCCCATTCTTCTATGCTATTGGATAGTTCTTTTTGTCCTGACAATGAAGCGGCAAATTCTGCACATGATCAAATACAAATATGTGCCGTTCAACATAGGAAAGCAGGTATGAACTGGTCTTAATACATGAAAAATTTATCACCACTGTCCCTGTTTCTCCTTATCAAGGTTCAATAGGACTCGGATGTAGAAGGCTGCAAGAATTTTTTGCAGCAGCAAGAAAGCGGGTCAGCTTCAGTTTTGATATCAGCAAACAGCTGGTTCTGCAAGTAGGTTTGGCATGCACCTGATGTCAGCTGGTCCGTAGGGAGTGATGACAAGATTGCTCCCGTGCAACTCCTACTTGATTGATATCAAGAACTGCAGAATGATCTATGTTGCTCATAGTAGTGCATTATGCATTTTGATCTGTTTGTTGAATGTTCTATCTTTCAAATTGAGTTCTCTCCCGCCACTACTACTTGCTATATGTTTCAGTGTGGAAAATTCGCTTGAGCAAGTGATCTGGGATTCAGAACATTAGTTTATTGTTCTTTAACTAATATATCATGGTATTTTATATAATTATCTTTTTATCCATTTCAACTCACCTATTTTGTTTGGTCAGAGATATGGTGGGAAGAAGACTTCTGCAAGTAGCGATCTGTCGAAGGACTGATCTTCACTATACTCTGTGAGCAGTAGAAGGGCGAGGTGGGGGTGGTCACGTATTTGATATGTTAACTGCTTAAGTTGAATATACTTATTTTTTGCTCTGTAATTTGGAGAACAATAGTTCAGTAGCATATTCTTTTTGCTAGCCTGTGGAGGTCCTTAATTTGTCCTGGATTACATCTTTTCATGCTTATACATTGTGATTCTCTTCTTTTCAATTGAATCAGGTGCTTCCATTGTTGTATGAATAAAGCTTTTAAGATATGTAAGGTTCGTTTTTTCCCCCCTAAAGAGAGGGTTTTTAAGCTTTCCAGCAAGTTATTGAGCCTGCACGATCATCAGTGCCCAATTCGTTCAGGAAATTAACCGCTAACAATTAATTGGCGGCGTAGCCTGCACGATGGTGAAGAATTAGAAGACCTGGTAGATTGTATGTGTTGTATTTGACGCATCTGCGGGTGCTGCTGTACGATTGCAGCAGGAACCAGCGGTTCGGGTAATGACAGATCACCGAACTGATAAAACTTGCGTGCAATTCTCTTGAAGCGGTAGGCGACGCAAGGTTGTTCGATCGTTATAAAGCCGGAATGATGACGACCGGCTGGTCCTCTTTAGCGGCGGTTGTATTTCAGGGAATGTTTTGCTCTGGACGTGCTAATCATGATCACCAGTGTAGTGGCGGTGGTATATCAGGATGACGTTCCAGTTCGCGAGTACTAATCTGCGGTTAAAACTTAAAAAGAAGCGGATATAAGAGTATGATGACTGATCGAAAATCCTGTGTTTGAGCCATGCTGGATTAAATTTATTTTTATAATATCTTATGTACCTTACAAATCCTGAAATGCCACATCAGCCTCAGTAAACCGAAAACCGAGCGGTGACAGAGAGATTCTCGATAACTTGTTTCTCGGCGCCCTCTGATCATTCCATGGATTTACATAGGACATTGAATCATCTGAGACGTGTCACGAGTCACAAATCTCTTGTGCTGCATATTATGATAATCCATTTTAGGGACATCACATGATGAGAGTGACAATTGATCCGTCTATTAAAACCCGGTATATATGCACTTCGGTCAAACTTTCAATACGTACATTGTTTTATTGCAATTTGGGCAAGCACCGTACCATTACTGCTATTAACGGGATGCACGACAGTTCATCCTTTGAATCTAAAACTTGGGAGAAATATTAAACGATCTGATGCCTGACTCTACACAACGGCCCTTCAAAAGCTCCTTCTGTGGATGCTCATGAACTTGGCAACAAATTCTGCAACAGAATAAAAATAATTGATAGCCAATCATTTTCAAGCATTAGCACCTGTCTCCCTACCATGTTTCACCAGGGGAACCCCGTTTAAAACTTTAATATTAGGAACTGGCATGACTGCCAGGTCTTGTCGTTTGACTGTCATTAGTTCATGTACTATACAAGAATTTCAAATGTCGACGGTGTATATTCACCATGTAATGCTGCAATTTGTTATGGATTCCTACAATAGACAAACCAATATTATTGCATCAAAATGAATTAAGGTATTGTTTCTGAGCATCATCAAACCTTCTAGTTTCAGCAAGGCACTCGTTCCGGCCGGCAATCTCTTATCCTGCAAATTGTATTTTCCAAATTATATACTACTATAAACCTTTTCTTTTCTGGTAAGAAGATCCTTTTCAACTCACATAGTATGCATGCCAATAGTAAAGCTCCCTTTTCAGACCAGCTTCAATTCCCTTGAGGAACTGCTCAACGAGCTTCTGCATGAGGGGAAAAGTAATTCTACCACAATGTACATACTGCGTCTAAATTTATTGCTCAATGGTTGCATCATCAAGGCTATCAAATCAATATAAAGTTATTTAACAAAATGTTAAAACATCTGTTTATTTTTTAAAGGAATATGATGTTACCTGGAGAATCAATTTAGGAGCTACAAATTCCACTAGCAACTTTTGAAACTTCCCACGTATCAAAAATAACCTACAATAGAATATTAATCCATTTGAACCTTAAAGCACGCCACTTTCTTGCAAAAAACAAGCACTAGCCAAAGAATAAATTCAAAAATTACCACATAACTGAGGCTGGGGACTAACGTTTGACATTTTATTTTGATTTTTACAGCTGACAAAAGAGTAAGAGGAGATTTTTATAGACAAAATGGACCATGTACCCAGTAGAGCATTTAAATCTCTTAACATCTATCATATGATCCATCTGATCATATGATCCATTTATAATATAAAAAGGGCACAATAGCACAAGGGATGTCAGTATGATAATGTTTTGAAAAAATATTAACAAAAGAAAATCTAACCCCAATACCACATTTTACATATCTTAGATATGCCTCTTGCTTCGTTGATAGTAACCTTCAAACGTCTAATTCATCCTCAATGTGTGAATAAGATTAGTTGATCATTCATATGCTTGTTTTCTGATAAATTTTTAATTTAGCAAAATTTAACAAAATTGCAAATGGGAAGGCGGCTGCACCCCTCCTCCATAGGAGGAGGAGGTTCTGTACTTCCACATTGGGATCTTGGTGCAACTGTTTCCCAAGTATCACACGTAGGTAATTCTGTTTACTGGTGCTAATCCTAACCGGGTTTTGATAGGTTTTTGGTAGACACTAATTTTGGATCAGTTTGGGCATGCTCATGAGCTAGCAGCAAAGGAATCGGATGATATATAAAACTAAAGAGCAATTTGCAGATAAAGTTTCCAAAACGTAGGAGATGATAAACTAATATAACTTGGATGGCAGCAGTGAGGGATGTCTAGATTAGATTGAATTGACAACCAATGTAACCCATAATAGAAATGATCGGCCAGGGATATAAAAGCTATTCTCAAATAGGCCGTATGAAGCTTATTGCTTGCTGACAGACAACAGAGAAAAGGAACTGATAAGAAGTAGATTACGAAAAGAAAACTTGAAGAAAAAGCTTCACTTTGGACTTAGATAATGAACAAGCTTTGTATATTAATCCACCTTCTGATTACAAATCTAATTATAAGTAACACCATTGCTTCATTGAAGAAGCAAAAGATATATCAATTAATGGGATAAAGGAGGATTGCTATCAGGGCAAGCATTAGCTGTGCACTTTTAAAGGAGGCTGAACTTTAATAATACCAATATCTATGATGTTAAAAAGGCACAAAGAAGTTGCTGATAGGGGAAGAAAAGGCCATCTCTGGACCCAACTAGATATTTCAAGTAACTTTAACTTCAAATTAATGATTTATGATGAGAAAGGAACAAAAGAAAAGTTTTTGTTCTATTGGCTATTTTGGTTATTCGAGTGGTTTTGCAAGAGTGCTTGGTGAATACTGATGAACCATTAAAATTTTTAGGTTAATTTTGGAAGAGAGGGTGGCGCATCGTTGCATTGAGTATATGTATGTGTGTGTGCATGCCCATGTGCATGGTGCAGTAGTTTAATAGTAAGAAACATTTTTTTATAATAAAATTTTGATTGTAAGTAGAAAATGGAATAGAAGAAACAAAGAATATTATATTTTATTATAAAAAGATATTTTGCATAAGAAAGAATGCCAAGGGAACGTTGAAAATTTTCGGAAGACTAGTTTTTAACCTTTTAGGGGATGGATCAGCTAGAATATCTGCTGCAAGTTCCACCAGAACATCCTCCCAGCCAAGTGGTATAGGTTGATCATCAACAAATGGGTAGCTGTAAGTGCATTGCACAAATTAGAAAACAAAGGAAATGGAAACTTTTTCATGTTAATGGGAATCAAGCACTGCCATACTTATGTGCTTTGCATGCTTCAAGGGCCATTATTGCCTTCCTCAAGTTTTGCTTAGAACTAGTTGCAATCCTAGCAGCAAAACTTGTAGATAGTTCAAAATCCTCCTTCTTTGCTATCTCAATCAGAACCTCCATTATCTGAGATACGTGACATAAGGGAAATGTAAGTCCAGAACCTTTACCACATAAGTATTTGTGACATCTAAACCAAAGAGTTCAGAATAAATTGGGATTCATAAGCATCAAGTGAAGAGTACATGGAAATTTAATAATAATAACCATGGCTTCCAACACTAGTCCAAATTTTTGGCTTTATGAGTCTTATTTGCCAAATGTTCTTGTCAGAGCAACCTCCAGTGTTACATAGCATGAAGAATCAGCAGACAGCAAGTAAAGACTCATAAAGTCAACACCAAATAATTGGGACAATGACTGGTGGGTTTCATTAAAATTGACTAGCAAAGTTTCCAGGAACTCCACTTGATGCATATGGATCCCTACAATTACAATTTTGAAATTTCAGAATAAAGGGGTGATTTCAGTCTGCAAAAAACATAGGATTTGTTTGGTTCACGGGAAGAATTTCCCTCCAATAAAATGTTTTTTTTTAGAGAGCTGATGCTTGAATATATGATGCCTAGGAAAGTGGTTTTTATGTATTGGGGGTTGACTATGGAAAAGTGGCACATTCTAGAGGTTGAGCATCTACTTTCTTAAAAATATTGTGTAAAATATCTATTATATCCTTAATAAAGGGAATGACCTATCCCCATTTGATCTTACAAGCTTAAGGGCGCTTTTGGAAAAAAAAAAAACCCTAATTCCTAGTATGTGGGAAAGTGACTTTCCCATGTCCCACATGAGTTTTTCTTTCCTATTGAATGTGGGAATCTTATTCCCATGGGAAAGCCTATCTCCTCCCCTGAAAGCTCTGATTAAATATGAGGCATTTCTCCATTTTCCCATTGACCACACTTTCCTCCTTTCTCTTCATGCAAACCAATGAGTCCATAGTTGCATTGTAACAATAAAATTCTTTTGGAGCTCAATTGGCGTGGATGTTTATAGAGATCACATACACAAATACATAGATATACTATTCAAAGCAGCACTGAAAATAGTCCACCATATTTATAACATTTTTATAAACTATATGGCATCCCACCATTAGAAATGTAAACTATGTCAAAAGACCTTTTTGTGTGCAACCGCAGGAATTTAACTCATCTAGTTTTTATCTCTTTTAGTATACTTAAACTGATTGGTCTCCTTTGTTTTACTTAATATTTAATTTCCTTGCTCCTTAACAATGAAAATTTAGATGCTATCTATTAATCTTCATATGAATAAGTGAAACATATACATATACATGCATACATATAAAAGTATGTATGTGTGTATGTCACTTACCTCATGTGTTACAGGAGCATCCATGGCAATAAGTTTGCAACGACTCTTTATGGAATCAAGGAGATTGGTGTCATCTTCACAACAAAGAATGATTTTACATGCATCTGTATAACAATCCATTATCCACTTGATCAAGTGTTGAATGTTTTCTGTGACTTTATCAACATCATGGAGAACAATCACTGGAAAAATAAAAGAAGGAATTTTAAAATCATGTAAATTGATATCAGGTTGAAGGGTCCGCAGGCAACCAGTGGCAGACCTTTGTAGTTCATTTTGAAACTCGCATCACTAACTTCAGGGACATCAGCACAGTTGTCAACTATTTCCTTGACAAGAGCCATTAAAGCATATCTAGCATTCTTAGATTGGGACTTCAAATTGAGTTCGAAATGGTGAGGACCTGATGTTAAAGGGACAACAATTTGCACTGGCGTGGATTCCTGTAAATATCAAAAGTGTATAAATATTGTTTAGATGTCGAATTCCCAGCCCAGAAAATCTTTATGTCCGGCTTACTCTTGACAGCAACAAGCAAAACAAATTGTGCCAATAATTATGTGAAAGAATTAACAATGGAGACCCATAATGGTAGCAACAATGTATAATTTTTTTCTGAAGAGCACATCTTTTCCTTTTGTGAAGAATATAAATTTTTGCCATATAGTTATTATCATGATCAATGTCATTCCACTCAAAGCACATTTTAGGTTTGACCATGGAACCTATAAGTCTGCCAAAGCTCTAGCAAAGTCAATGAGCTAGGCATAGGCTCATCAATTCAAAAGTAGGGCTGGGTCAACACTTGGCATGAGATTGTATATTATCTTGCTCTTAGGGAGATTCCAGGCCCTGCTCATTTTCATCCTTCATATTATTACTGATTATCTGAGGTGTTTTCCAAACCCAATAACTTCCTCATGCCACTATACAAGAAATTGCAGACTCAATGTAGACATATTTACAATTACGTCAGCAAACATTATACCTGGACATGGAAATGTCTTAAATCATGTGAGACCTGCAAAATTGTCAAAAATCAGTGAGCTTATTCCACATAAAATGTTTGAATGACAATTACATAATCCTTCACTTAATCATACTTTCAAGGATGCGTCACCAAAGATTTCATGCAGGAAAGCCATGCACAATGATTTCTTTCCTGAGCCTGAAGGTCCCTTGAACAGGAGATGGGGAAAACTGCTGTTGGATGTCTAACAAAAGGAAAAGAAATTAAGCACTGTCCAAGTGAAGCACAAGTTACTACTGATTATAAAAGTGAAAATGCCTACCATTCACCTCCTGTATAAATGCTATATTTTGAAATCTAATGATAAATTCTTAGTTTGAAGTAAATTGGCATCAGGTCTGCAAGAATTTGTAGTGGGTTCAACAAAGATGGGCACCGGAAAAAGCTCTTCATACTAATAGCTTTAATCTGATCTGATCTTATGTAAAAGCACAAAACATATCATAAATTGACCTACCTTAACTGCATTTTTTGTTTGATGCAAAATGAAATAGAATTTTAGGAGAGCTAGGTAGCCATGCCTAGCTTTCCCACACCCATAAAACCTGGTAACTCCAGTTCCAAAACAAAATCAATTATTATTCCATAACTACCCTCAAAACCCCTGACTCCTTCTCACTCCTCTCATCTCTTTTTTCTCGTTGAACCCTTGACTCAAACCTCCATTCTCGCCTCTTCTTTCTATTGGGTCCGACTCTCTTCTCCCCCTTTCCCTCTTCTCTTTCTTCCTTCTTCACTCTTGCCTGTGCATGTTGACATCTAGACTAATTTCACACTCCACCAACAGGCCTAATCCATCTAGAAAAATTCCTAAATAAATCCTATTTTATTGTTTTTTTTTCATGACAAACTTATACTTTATTGATATATTGATAGGAGGACTGGGAAGCATCTAGATGTTCATTTTGGATGAACAGAGATGAACTGAATAGGGGAAGGTTCTCGAGATGGAGTCAGGGCTGGAGCTAGGTGAGATCCTATGGATGGAGAGAAATAGGAGACAAAATTAAGGGAAGGAATGAAGACCACAAGAGATAGAATAGAGAAAACCCAGATGAGAAGACGGGGAAGATTGGGGAACGGTAGGGGGCATATTTGGAATAACAGTTCCTTTCTTTAACTTAGGAAGCAGAGAGCCCGGCCTCTCCTCAATCTTTTCGATTTTCTAACTTCTGCAACCAATAAAAGTGCATGGAAATGTTAGGCTTGGCTGCCTAGCTTTCTTCATAAATTTTACTAGTTAGAATAATTAAATCTAAATTGATGAAGAAAGAATTGTTACATTAACAATGGTTGAACTCAGGAAATTCACAAATTATTGATTATCAATATCCCAATTAGTTAATGCCAACAAAGCAACACCAGGTAAATCTAGTGGAGGCCCTGTGTGTAGGGGGATGGACAAAGGGGTGAGAATGATCCCACACAGGTCGCCATTTTTCTAGAATCTTGAGAAGTCAGTAATTAAAACTACCATAATGCATCGGAGGAAAGCTACATTCTAATAGTTCATGAAATCTCTACATAATCTCACACAACCTCAAAATCTGAATTAAAATGAATATGAGAAAGAGGATGGTATGCAGAACTAGTAAACCTTACCAATTGTCTCAGATGCTGTGTTTGTTGTTTGTGGCAAATGAAGCCATTCAATGAATGGGGCCTATGCTTATCAGCCCAGAACATTCTCAGTTCTTCCACCACAATTGCCTTCTCAATGAAAGAAGCTTCATCAATCGCCCTATATTTTGGTGACTTTGACCTTCCGCATGAGCCTCTCCTGACACATGAGAACCAGGCCTCTGTCTGGCTTCTTTGTATGTTGGCAGTGAATTTTCTGAAACTTCCACTTTTTCCACTGCCATCACTAAATTTGCTACTGTCATTACTAGTCCTGCTAAGTCGACCAACGGCAGAACTTGAGCTTGTGTTTGTTCGACCACTAGACAATTGACCAGCAGCAGAACCAAAGCTAGTATTTGTTCGCGAAAGAACCGTGCTAACTGATATGGCTTGAGGATTCTGATCAGAACTCTTAATCCCTCTACTTTCCTGATGAAGAAGAGGAGCATTTCTCTGTAGAACCGGTTTCATGCTTGGAGCAAAGTTTTTCCTATCGTTGCTACTGTTCATGTCAGAATTTTTCTGTGGAATTGTGCAATCACGGGAAAAGAAGATATCACCAAATGAAACTGAGTCTGTGCTCTTTGTTAAATGAGCATCATAAGATGGAGACTTAGATGGTTTCCTACCAGCAATCACTTCATTTATTTCCTTTGGGGGAGAACTTCTAGCATATGTGCCATCTTGCTGATTAAGGGTCGTGGCTTTCACCAGTGGTGAGATCTGGGGTGTGCCATGAACTGCAGAATTAGAACTAAATTGTCGGTCCTTTTCCCATGCTCTCAGCTTTGGCGTAGACATTGACCTGTTACGACGGTGTTTTGATCTCTCGCTGACCCTAGAAACTTCTTGAAGTTGTGAGTGGGTATCATTTTGTGCAGAATTATGAATTTTTGGAGGTGTTCTCTGGCTCCTCTTCTGTAATGAGTTGTTTAGCTCATTGTTTTCATGTTCTGACTCCTTTGTTCTGGCCTTATATGGAGAAACATGTCTGCGGTGCTCTGAAACATTTAAAGGACTGATATTTCTTCTTAAATCAGAGTATGCTACATCACCAGCACCCCTGACTGGTTTGTAAGGAGATCTACCATGCCTTTTGGTAGCTGAACTAGTTCCCAAAGCCTTTACTGAGGTATAATTGCGTTCCTCCTTCGAAGTGTTCCTCCGACTGTGATTTAAGGAACTGATGGCTTTAGCAGGACCAGGAGGTGTTCTAGGCCTGTTTGGGATTGATGGTCCCTCATGCCAAGGGCTTTCCTGCCAATCTGTTTCTGTATCAGAAGGCTCATAACCACTTCGTCTGTGCCCCAAAGAAGATTGATGGTAGGAAGATTTAGTACAACTTGAGGCATTCTCCATTGCTAGCATCCCTGATAATTGTGGGGACTCTGCAATTGAACAAGCAGAAAAGGCCTGAGTATTAAGGTTTTATGCAAAATTAGCACCAAAAAGGGTAGACGTTATGCGACATAGCATGTCTTTTCATTAGGAGCAACCTTATGGATTTGCATAGTGTATTGTCTATGATAGATTGACTGTTGGACTAACAGCTTTTAGTGATAAATTAGACACATCGAATTAGGATTTGCAATATCAGTTGGACAACAAGTGGATGCAACTAATTTTCATTATATTCTTGTTTTGGCTACATTGATAATTAAGCATAAATATACCTCATTTGGGCTATACAACTATTACTTGGTTTCTTACAGAAGAAAGAAATTCCTCTCGAACGATGAAAAGAAAAAAAAGATATTTTAATAAACTATGCTTCTGTTCAAATCAAATAAAAATTCAGAGTTTTAAATTAGCAAATTTAGATCATCCCTAAAAGAAGAAGAAAACAATCCAGAACTTTTTTCCACTAACTCAAAGTTCAAGAATTTCAATAACCTCCATTTCTTTTCAAATATTGATAAAATTCACTACTTAAAAATCTTGATTATGTAAACTTCACTCTTTTTAAATGTTTCTCGACTCTAAACACAAACATGTTCTTATTAAAATAAACAAAAAATTTCTACTCAACTAATAAAAAAAAGAAGATTTTAATCAACAATTTTTGCTTGATATGATGATAAAACATCAGTCAATTTTAAACAAAAAAAGTAATTTAGAATAATTTAACCAAGTTGCTCTTCAAACCTTGACAAGCCATCACAACTTTTAAAAAGAGCAAATTTCCTACTCAACCATTAGAAGAAGAAAATAATCCAAGAGACATTGAACGAAAAAGTTTCACTTCAAATTGGCAAGAATTCACTCATTTTTACATATTAGCTTGGTCAATTTTCAAACACCACTCATTTCCAAAATTCCTATTAGCGCATGGTTGTTTTTAGTCCCCTATCAGTTATGGACTAGCGAGATCTTGAGTAATTAATGGGGTCAAGAAAGATCACTACATATAGTATAATGAAAATCTTACTCCACGATTATTATGAATAAAGGAGATTTTATTCAACAATCTTCTGCTTCAATTAAAAAAAAAAAATTGTATGGTCATACACTTGGTCCACAATTTAGGAGATTTTAATGAACCAACTTCCTCAAATATTGAATAAAACTTGCTCATTTTTTAAAGAATGAAAGCTCTAGTCAATAACAAAAATAAATGACTAAAAAGATTTAAACAACTACATTATGCTTATTTTTAAATGATCCTCTACTCTCAACACTAACATTCTCTTTGTTATAAAAGAAATAAAACCTAATTCAGCCATTTTACTTTAAAAAAAAAAGGATGTTTTTATCAGCTATGTTTTTGTTCAAGTCTTTTTCTTCCTCTTTCTCCTCCTCCTCCCTTCCCTTTTTATTCATCCTGTTATTTCTTCATTTTTCTTCTATATACTTTTTAAAGGACAACTGCATTGTCAAATTGAAATTAACAGATTTTATCTCTAGTTTTTTCTTATTTTCTATGATATGCCTTTTGAGAATTGTGAAGGTATCTGTTTTTATTCAAAATGTCATTTTCATTCTTTTCAGGCATGCACTTCTAGCCCTCCTCTCTGTCTGATCTCCTTTGATCTCAAACCACATCAGTTTAGTTCCCCCACTATCATACAACTTGTATATAAAATAAAAGAATCTATATTCAAATAAAAACAACAAATTTAGAGTACTTTTTGTCGACTTGGGTTATCTACTAATCATGCTAGATGTCATTAATCCTCAACTCCAAGGTTATGAATCATAGAATGGATATCAAACTTTCTAGGTTTAAGTACATATCAGAGAAAATGTCTCTCCCACACACAAAAAGGAAAAAGAAAAAGAAAAGAATAACATTAATAGCATTTTCTCTGTGCAATTCTAAAAGCTAAACAATTCCGGCAAAGAAAAGACCTCAAGGAGATCAACAAGAAGTTGGCAACTCCTATGAGTATGCTCCCTAGTGCATCAGAAGAAGTATGATACTTTGGTCATTTATCAAAAATTTGTATGTAGAAATCAAGAATCCCAGGCATGGTAAGGAATCTAGTGTCTCCCAAGCAGCACATACCAACAACCGCAATTTCACAAAGATAACCTAGTAATAACCTCAGAAAAGGGTTTCTCATACCACAATAACCACAGCAAGTCCATGTTTCCTCCACAAAACGTCTAAATTCCGAGGGTTTCCGCAGGAAGAACTCAGGTCCAGCAAATTTATCATCAGACGAGATCACCCGACCGATGCTCAAGACACCTGGGGATCCGGAGAGCTAAGATTTCTAAAGCATATCCTAGAAGCCTATAAGAGATTAACAAGAAGCACCGTTTGCCAAAAGATCTCTACATAGACATGCAAACTAGTTTCATGAAAGAATCATATACCTTGACAAAATGTCTCGAAATCAATTTATTTTCTCCAAGAAATCCCTCGATCCCTAAGGTTTCCGCGCCTCTGGAATGCACTTGTCCGATCTTTCCGCGACGGGATCGGCAAGAACCTGGAGAAACCGGCGGATCGAAGCCAAGAAACCCGAAAAGAGCCCGAGAACTAGGGTTCTTGGAGCATCTCCGAACTCGGAGGTGGGGAGATTTAAAGGAAGGGAGGGATGGAAGCATCGGCATTGTAAGAGGGGCGATGGCGCTCTGTTGTCTCCTTTCCCGTCCTCCAGCCAAGGAAGAATCCTAGCTGGCGTCGTTTCCTGCAATCCCGAAGCGCTCCTCCTCGGAGTGAAAGAGGGAGGAGGCTCTCGTCTCGTTGTATCCTGTCTTCTCTCTCGCTGCCGACGACAACCCGCACCACCGTCCAAAAGCTGTCTTGGAAATTAGAGAAATGCTTCGCGCACCGCGGGCGGTGCAGCTCCGAGCGCACCGCCTGCGGTGATTGGCTCACGCGCGCGGGACCGGAGCGCGGCACTTTAAAAAAAAATATTTTTTTCGACCCCAAACGTGAGTTAATTATCGTGGATGATGCGCACGGAGATTCACGTCCAGGGTGCGTAAAGTATTTTCCTAAAAATTAACATCCAACCTTTACGACGCCAATTATGTAATCCGCTGATCGCCGGTTACTATATTTTATTTTAATATTTTTTAAAAAAAATTCAATAAAATCCTTGCGCGGTAATGCAGAATTATGGGTAGGGGCTATATCTTTCTCTAGTTTGAGATTCGTGTGGAACATGGTGCAATGATTGATGTCCTTAAAATAAAATTAAAAAAAGAAAACCAGTCACCCTTTCGAGTGAAAAATAGTGGCAGGAAATTGAACTCAAATCCACATAATATTTAAGAATTTACTTGGATGATTGAATCTAAAATACTATAAAAATTATTATTTGATTGAATACAACTAGTAAAATTATATTAAAATATCTTTAAATTAGGATAGTCCGAATTCCATAAGGAAAAAAAAAAAAAATGATGGGCTCTAAAAAAAAACACTTTCCAAGCCGAGCAAGGTAGGATGTTCGATAATATTGTCATCCAATTGCTCGGGTCTGGAAAGAATTGTCGAAGCTTAGTACATGTTAGGTTATAGGATAGCAGTGTGATGCTCGCATCAGGTAGCTCTTTCAGGAGAGATTAGGCGGGCTCTGCATGTTAACCTTCATCCTGTCGTTGACAATTGGATTTTTTTAAATTATTTTTTTTGCCTATGCGGATAGGTTAATGTTGCATATGGCCAACGCTGGATGAGGTGGCAACAAACTCTAGGAAACAACTCATGCAAAATTGTCTCCGGGTTCGGGGATTGGTCTGGATATAGGTATATTTGGACGACGCTTGGATGGTCAATCTGGGGCTCCGACAGCTAAAGATCTGGACATGTTCGTTTATCTCTTTAATGTTTCATATGCTGGAGGGAAATAATAAAATCAAATGCTACGAGTGGCTAAGGAGCTGGAGGCCTCATTTGTACCGCTTTCTTTTATCATTGGGAGAATTTAAGCATGAGGGCTATTGGCTTGATTGGACCACATTATGGCATAGACTTGGAACTTGGGAATTGTAGGGCCTGGTGCCTAGATGATGCCCCAAGATAAATCATAAGAAATTTAATGTTCATAAATTGTACGTGTTATAGAAAATTGTAAGCCAATATAAAGTCCAAGATATACTTTTTTAAAGGTTGGCGCTTTGTTGAGGGTGCTGACCTTGGATTTCCAACGGTATTGCTTACGAGTCCATGTTAATTTAGCGTTGTTAAGATTTCCATATGGCATCAAATTTTTTTGAAAAAAAAATCCATACTATATTAATTACTCACCAAATATTAATCTATATATAAAAATTTATAACTCTCATGATATTTCCTTCTCCAACATTAAAAAAGATAAATCCATGAAAATACATGCGAACTATATTGCACTTGAAGTGCAATTGGATGAAATGGAATGAAAGTAAACAAAAATAATATAAAAGTGGGAAAATTGGAATCCATAATTTTGTAGGATTCTTAGTTTTCCCTTTTGTTCGAGAATTTACAAATTAAATGCCTGCTAATGCTATTATGCATGTGAATGCTGGGATTTTATTTTTCAACAATTCACTCTACATCACCATATCAAGAATATAATATTGATTTATAGAAACCTATAAAAAAAAAATAGATGGTGAAGTTATAGTTTCTTATGTGGCTAAGTATACAGGATTAATATTATAGGATTCCATGGCCTATCTTCTAATTCAACTTTTTAATATTTTATTTTAGGGATATATTTATTCATGTTTCGTTTAATACACGTCTGTTTTGCCAAATAGAGTTGTAATTTAAGAAATCCATGAAGTTATGAAGGTTTTATGAATAATTTGATTGTTGACGATCAATAAATATTATTTTTCTTAGCAGATAATTAGATATTTTGATTATTTTGAAGTAATTATAAGACTGCTAGAATAACCGTTATTGCAGGTTGGACTTACTTTCCAAGTACCATCTGTTGAAATGAGAACCTATATTACGGCATTGGCCACCAAAAATGGCTACACACACCACCAAACGTGTGGTTGGTTATTAATGCTTGTTGACCAAATTATGCACTTGAAAGTGATATTTTGATCTAACAATAACATTAATCAAAATAATATAATAACTCGAGTGGTTGATTTGGACCACACAATAGGAGCAGATGCCATTTAGCCCAAGGTCTCGTTAAATAATTCAAAGCCTAAGGGCAAGTTTGGTTTATGAAAAAAAAATTTTTCTCAAGAAGTTATTTTTTAAAAATATAATTTTAATATATTTGATTGATGATGAAAAAATAACCTATTCTAGAATGACTTATATTTAATTAAATATTTATTTTTTAAAAAAAATTATATAAAATACTTATTATACTAGATACAAGATCATACCTTTTTACTCCTAAAATTCATACAAATAATAATATTATTTTTATATTAATATAAAAATAATATTAATATATTATAATATAATATTAGATTATATATTAATATAATACTAATATTTTAATATTAATATATAAATACTATATTAATATTAATAAAAATATTATATTAATAAAAATATTAAAATAATATTAATATATTATAAATATTATATTATTTATATCACTATAAATATTATATTATATTAATATAAATATTGAGATAATACTAATATAATATTATATTAATATTTTTAAGAGTTGATGGTATTTTCGAGAATATATTTGCCCCATAATCATATATTTACAAAGGATTACTTTGAAAAGATAAAATGGCTATCAATTTTTATCGCACGAAAAATTTCAAAATCCATCTCTTCCATAGATTTTAATTTTTCATAAAATATAAAAAGTATCTTTTCAAAAGAAATTTTTTTTTCTCTTTTCTTTTCTTTTAAGACTTCAACTAAATAAGGAGTCTCCTCTTCATTCCATGGAAATTGTTACTTCTCCCCCTTCTACTCCCCCAAACTTGTCCCAAGAAGTTCTCACAGCCTCTACCTTGCAATTAATGCATTCTATCTTAGGTCATTTATCTTTTGCATCATACCCAAAGCTGAGATGGATTTTGTACCAAAAAAGAGAATGGAGATTGAAAGTCTTCATTATAATATAGATAGGAGATCATAGTCCTAATTTTTCTCTTTTTACATGGTTTGTGATGCTCAACCTTAGGATTAGTTGGCTAGAAACAAGAATTGAAACCACTTCATTGCAGCTTCTCCTGGTATTATTGCATCATAGACTTGAGTTATTTAGGTTGCAATTGTTTTGTAGAGAAATTAAGGGCAACTGAGATTTCATGGGGACATGAGTCGTAGATTAACGCCTTGCAATGGAAAAAATTAAACAAGATCACTGATGATGATCAATGAAAATGGATTAGTCACTACCTAGGTTGAAACATTATGCTACAACATTGTTTGCACCAATTGCACTTGAACTCACCTAATGCATCTTATTATTAAAAACATTATCTTTTTCCTGATGTTTCTGGTGAAGCTTAAAAACTTTAACGGGATTGTATTAAATTTAAAAGGGAGTATAACCGTAAAATGCACTTTGACATATATTAATTATTTAAAGAGAAGTATGTATTGAATCTTAGCGATTCACATGCTACCGTAAAAAAAAATTTTAGGATGCAGTTTAAATCAGACCGAGAATAGTCATGGCTTAGCCCAAAGATAAGATTGCTAAATATAGAAAACAAGTTCTCCACGCAAGGAGTAAAACTACATGTGACCCTCCCTCAACCACGTAGCGGCGGACGCCTCCCATAATTGGAATATATTATTATTTTTTATTTCAAATCCAGATGGCTTTTGTAACGATGGCAACATGCCACCTATAAGATGTCATGATATTTTTCTCCTTTACATGTTGCCAGCCAATGCGCAAGATAGCTACTTGGTACCAAACCGACCGACGGCGGTTGGAAGGAGTTGAGACTGAAATGAAAATAAAAATAGGTGAATTTTATTTCAACCGGTTGATTCTGAAACAAAATAGAAATAACTCAATTTCTCTGAAACTCAATTTTGATTCTTTTCTAATCTTTATTTTGACTCTAATTTCGATTTCGAATCAAATACTTCGAAGAAGAGTATGTCCATTCTAATTTTTATTTGGATCAATTCTGATTTCGATTTTAATTATAAATCAAATACATATTTACTTATATTTGCACGTTGGAAACAAGATTAAGAGCCACCGTTCCAAAGTTATGTTTTTTTGCTCCGTTCTTGAAGTTATCTCCAAACATCCGAGACTTGCCTACATGATTTGGATCATGAGATAGCTGCAGTTCTGCTAGTTCCCACTATAGACTCTTATTCTGGAGGAAAGAGACCTGGATGGATGGCTCGTCTGCGTCAACTGCTACCCGGTTATGGAAGGCCCTTATGTTTATGAGATGCGAAAGCATATTATTGATAATAGACAACGTGAAAGCAAAGGAAGAGATTGGTTTTTTATGGCATATGTCTGGACTCGAATAGCCTTAGGATACCTATTTACAATTTTTTTTATATATGAAGGGGAACCTGTTGACGTTTTATATTTCTTGTATGGTACTGCAAGGACCTTCACTAAAGGTTCGCCGTCAATGTGATCCTCCAATGATCGATCGATCGCACCACATGTGCTATAGTTATAGCAAAAGAACCTTTCTTCCTTCTTCTACCTCAACATAAAAGAAGTTGGATGGTGCTCCAAATAAATATAACTCAAAGGTACTAGGGAGCCACAATCAAATGTTTGCTAGCGTAGATAACTAGGATGAAGCTGAAAACAATGAAAATGTTTTCTACTCAAGTAATTGGCCATAGCTGACCACAATTCACCATTTTTTTTAAAAAAAAAGAAAAATTCAATTTAGTTATGCATGCTTGTGCTGGAGTGGACTTGGTACAAAAGCACCTGTAAATAGTGGATGGTGGATTCGGCATTAGGATGTTAGGAACTCGTTATAACATTATCATTTTTTTTTTTTTTCCATTATGTGGTCTAATTAATGGCTGGCCCATACAGAAGAAAATCTTAGTGTATTCATTCAAAGTTCCACCAAACAGATGGTGAATAGCTTCGAGGGGAGAAACAAAGTGGAATGGGCAACAGGAGAGTGGTCCTAATCAATCCCGTCCCATCTCAGCAACCCTCACTACAATTAGCAAGCAGCTTCTAAAGAAGGTACTAAAATTTTTTGGGAATTGCAATAAAGTTATAAAAAACTGTTCTTTATTTTACTTTTTTCCTTCCTCTCCGCTGCCGGAGTTTAACTGTTAATCTTTCCATTAATATTAATATTCCTCTCTTCTTCTGTCCTTCCTCTATTGTGGAGAGAGCTCCCAAGAGCTCCCCCTTTCTAATTCACAGAGAGATGCTCCCAGAGTTTGTTCTGGTCTTTTCTTCTGGCTCTGCTCAGCATCATCACCCCAATCTATCTTTTGGTCAGTCAGCAAGACCCAATCTGGCTTCTCAAGTGGGGGGGCTTATTGAAATTTGGATTTTTTTTTTTCGTTTTTTTGGCCCGTTGTTTCATTTTTCGTGCTAAAGTTTCTCATTGTATGTTAGGAAGTCCAGGAATGAGATGAGAACCAGGAGAATGATGGAATCTATAGAGAACGGCCACATGAAGAATAAAACGACTACAATTACACAAGCACCAGCACCGGCTCCGGCGCCGGAGCCGGCATCGATTTCAGCAAATGAAACACCGATGTAACGGAGATTTTCTTGTGTATTTATTTATTTATTCTCAGGATGGAGTGAAGGATAGAAGAGGAGAGGAAATCTGGTTGGTAATTAATGGATGCCCTGATCTACTGGAGTTCTTTTTTATGATAAGGTTAAATGGATTGTTCTTCTGCCATTTTAATTTTGAGGGACGGGATGATTTGTTTTCCCCTGTGAAATTCCATTAGAATTGACTGATACAATTTTTTGTTAATTCACATTTTCTCGTTGTTAAATTGTTTTTTTTTTAGAAAAAAGATCATGAATTGTATTTCATGTCAATGGTTTATTCTTTAATATTTTGTAGCAAATAACTAGAGGAAATTGGAGCGTGCATTGCATTTGGTTGCTTTCTACCGTTATCTCCCATCTCTCCAAATTTATTACAGGGTTCGGTTGGAAGGATCGACTTGTAATTCAACTCAATTGTTACACAGCTTTCCAGAGTAGCTGTACCTTGCAAACACATGACTTGCTCAAAAGCAGAATGATAAACGTGGACACCTTGTTTCATTGAAGAGGGTTAGAATCTAAAATCAAAATAAAAAAAATAATTTTTATTTTAATTATTTGAATGGAAGGAGTTTCATTTTGATCTCTAGTTTTGGGAAGGAATCGAAATGATCCAATCTACCTTTCTAAAGATTCAAATTTTTATTTCAATTTTAATCATGAATCAAGCGTTCCAAAGGATTTGATCATTTCAATTCTAATTCCAATTTATTCTGATTTTCATTCCGATTCAATTCTGATTGTGAATCAAATATCTCTTACGGCTTATTTAGATTAGAGGTACATGAAGGTTCATAAGAAGAGAGAATGAAAGAGTAAAAAATGAACCCCCGTTTGATAAATTTTTTTTGAAAGATAAAGCAGGATAGAGAAGGATTCTCTTAACCCCTCCGTACCCTCACTCAATTTTATGTGCCCTGATTTAGGATGTAACAAAAGAAAATGTTTATGTTTAAGTTTTATTTTCCTAATTTATCTTTAATAAAATTTTAAAATTATAACTACACCATTATATATAGGGATGTAAATAGGTTGGATCGAATCGGATCATGAGTGACCCCGATCCAATCCAATTTCTTGATCGGATCTTAATATTAGATTTAGACCCAACCTAATTAAAAATCGGGTCGAATCAGATCGGATTCATGATCAAAAAGTTTGTCTCATTGGATCATTTGGATTGAATCGGATTGGGTCCATGTATAATCCAGTCCTAATCTAAAAATTTTAGATCTGATTCGAATCCAAATTTTTGGTCGGATCAAGATCGTATGATAAACTAATATATGTGAAATTTATGACAAAAGAATATAAATATTACATTGCCTTGGCTCTTAATTTATAAATAATTTCTCAAAATCTCATAATCAAATTAAGTAAAATTTTTAAACAATAATAATGCTACAGGAGTATTTGAAATTCCAATTCCACTCTATTTAAGTTATAGTTTATATATTAGATTCGGATCGGATCGGGTTCAAATTCAATAAATCTAGATCCGATCCAGAATATTGAACGGATCTAATTTTAGAATCCGATCCGACTCTGCAGGTCCATTAAAATGGGTCGGATTGGATCAAGCAGGTTAGGCTGGATCGGGTCATGGATCAACCCGACCCATTTGCAGCCTTAATTATATATTCTATCTTTCTAACCGTACAAACTAACTCGTTACTCTTCACATAAGTCAGAAATCCTAACCGCCCTTTCGTCCGTAGGCCGCTCCTTCGTATGTAAATTCGTATATTAAGATCTTTAGAAGGTAGATTTTGGTGATAGAGATAATCTCTCATAATCAGACTTCAACTTTTGGTACTGACATCTCCATATTTTTTTGATATGAATACTCTTATTAATATATCATTTTTTTTCCTCAACACATCTAATTTTTTTTTTTTTAAAATGTAGAGATCTAAACATATTGACTTCATTATGATATATTTTATTGAAAAGGAATATGAAATTTTATATATGCAGTGAGATCCTTATGAGCTCATAGTTTCTATACAAGATTTTTTAGTATATGGAGTAAATGTATCTTATATAAAAATATCTAATAAATTTATTTTAGATAATAAAAAATATCATAAATATTAAATAGTATATATATTAATAAAAAAGAATATATTTGTCAAAATATATATAAAAGTTTTTCTACCCCTTTCTTAACCCTTCTATCCAAATAAAGATAAGGTATATACCCTTCTTTACCCTTTCCCTCCATTTCCAAATAAAGGTTCATCAATTTTATTACCCTCCTCTCTATTACCCTCTCCTTTCCTTCTCTTATGAATCCCCATGTATCCCCAATCCAAACAGGCTGTTAGAGTTTTTTTAGAGGATGCTTGGTTCATGACTGAAATCGGAATAGAAATGAAAATGGGAATGGATTGGAATTAGAATTGAAATAGCCAAATCCATTGAAGCATTTAGTTCGTAATTGAAATCGAAATTGGAATGAAAAATTGAATCCTTAAGAAAGAGTGAGGATTGAGTTTTAAATAGATTAGGCTATTCTCATTCCGTCCCAAAATTGAAATTGGAATAGGACTCTTTCCAACCAAATGGTTGGAATGAGAGTCATCCATTCTCATTTCGATTCTAGAACCCCACTTTTTCGAATCAAACACCTCATTAATGTGCATATCATTGAGTAGACTTATTTTTGCAGTTGAGTGCAGCAGAACCCTTTAAAGTGTAAAACTAGGATTTCCTCGAAAGAACATTAAACATGTATGTTATAGAATTTTTATGAGCAGAAATGCTGGTCTTATCGTTGCAATAAGTGCCGGAGGACCTTTTAAGTGGGAAAACATGAGAATAAGGCTTCTTCGTTGCTGTTGGTGAGTTGTGACAGGAAACAAGTAAAAGGGATCAACTCAAGACTAATTTAGTAGAGGATTTTGGAAGATGGCACTGTTAAAAAGGAATTTTGGTTGTTTTTGAGGAAACAGTTAAAAAATGATAAATAATATATATATATATATATATATATATATATATATATATATATATATATATATATATATATATATAGGATTTTATTCGATCGAATTCTAATTCATATCCGGTCGAATCTTCGATTATTGGATCAGCGCATATCTTCGAGTAGACATTTGAATAGACGCACCTTCATGACCGAAAAAATAAGCACATGCCTGTACTTGAAAAAAATATATTTTTTTCAAACACTAAAAAATTTTTTTTTTAGTGTGAAGGCGCCTTCAGAATCGGAAAAAAAAAGCTAAAAAAAAACCATCTAATTTTTTTTAAAATTTTTTTTCAGCCCTAAAGACGATATTCAGGTTCCACAATGCATAGAAAATTCTAAATTAGAAGATAAGTAGTGAGCAAAATATATGAGAAGATTACAGTCCTTGTTTTCTCAAAAAAGATTGAAGTCATTGAGCTATATATCCTTGTGATTGTCACAGAAAAGAAAAGAAAATAAGCTATATTGTACTGTTTAACGGCATGTAAATCAATTGTTATGAGCTTGGTTATTGGTAAAATCAGATCTCTTCGAGCGACTGTTGCCAACCTTGGTTAGGAACAAGAGGAGAACCTCGTCCTAACGCGAGCGATAATCTCGGCTAGAGATAAGATCTCTCCCGAGCGACCGAGTCAATCTCGGTTAGGAACAGATGGAGAACCTCATCCTAACGAGCACAATCTCAGCTAAGATAAGATCTCTTCCGAGCGACCGTGGACAATCTCGATTAGAAATAGGAGGGAAACCTTATCCTAACGCGAGCAACAACCTCGGCTAGAGATAGGATCTCTCCCGAGTGACCGAGTCAACCTCGATTAGGAACAGGAGGAGAACTCATCCTAACACGAGCAACAACCTCGCTAGAGATAAGATCTCTCCCGAGCGACTGAGTTAGCCTCGATTAGGAACAGGAGGAGAACCTCATCCTAACGCGAGCGACAACCTCGGCTAAAGATAAGATCTCTTTCGAGTGATTGTGGACAACCTCGGCTAGAGATAAGATCTCTTCCGAGCAATCGTTGACAACCTGGGCTAGAGATAAGATCTCTTCCGAGCGACCGAGTCAACCTCGGTTAGAAATAGAG